>JARHVA010001207.1:435000-450000 GCA_037957365.1 Torreya grandis
GATGTAATATTTTTATCTTTAAATATCATTCACACAATCCCTTTAACAGATAGTACATTTATGCAATATGTTACCACATGTGGGCAGTTTAAGAGAACTATTCACTTTTAAAATATGCTATTTATTTTTCCTTGGTTTCAAATACAATTTACAACACATCAAATGAATACAATTACATCATAATATATAATAATAGTATATTATCATCTATTGTACATGCATTTATTATTTTGGTGATGTCATTGAAACCTACAAAAGGTTGTAATCAAGATGCATTATCTTTATTATTCCCAGCCCTATCTCGATTTACTGCCCTATTAAGATCATCATCCTATATTGTCATTTTGGATTGTTACGAGGTGGTTTTGGAAAAAGTGTGGTCTCCTAAAACATGCTCTAATATCTACGTCTATTCATATTTTCTATGAAGTCTCTCTATCTATGAGTGGAAGTTCTATGCCCATATTGCACTTTTTTGAATGGATGAGCCATTAGGTGTTTTGAATTTGATATCAACCTAATCATCACCTTATTGTAAACATGTGTCATATATTTTTAGAATAATGACATAGTTTATACTCTTCTATCTACTACACAATATTTCTTAAATATCTCGCGTGATCCACATATCAAGGAGTCAACATCATCAACTCCAATAGTATACATGATTTGTTAATAAAATGAAAAGTATCCAGTTATAAATGTTAAAAAATATGAAAAACATATGACTACAAGTAGTTACTAGAATTACACTATCAGGTTCCATCAACTACATTTTAGTGTCATTTGGTAGATTTATTGCGACACCTTCTAGTGCATGGCTTAATCCTTGCATATCCATAGTTGATACACTATGCATTTTGGTTTGAAAAACTCTAAAATCCATGCCTTATTCTCCCTCATTTTCAATTTAAACTCCATTGTTTATGACCTTGGCAATGAAAATGTATGACACAAATGATAGTCACCTTGAAATTATCAATACAAACGGTATGCGGGGAAAGAAAAACTACATGGTACTCAGAATAAATGTTGTTTATGCTATCATTAACACCATTCATTGTGGATACATCCTCTACAAATACTTAACTTGTCATCTTTCCCATCAGGTCCACCTTGACCACATGCTTGCAAGTGTATCCTTTGAGTGAAAATGAGAAATTACACACCAACATAGAAAACATTACTTTGAAGATGCGATAATGAAATGTCTCATCTTTCATAATTTTCACCCATGTTATACAAGGGTCACTATTGTCAAAGGTAACAAAGCCCATACCCATGAAAATATTTTAAGTCTCCCTAATTTGAATTTCATATAGAAGTTAGTGTTCTTGTATAGCTGTAGCCACCAATATATATGTAGACCTATGTTGTTAGTTTGTGAACCAACTAATCCACCCTGAGATGTGTGTAAGTCCTTACTGTGATTAGGAAAAAACATTTCAAATTGGAATGGCAAGATTTTATAGTTGTATTGGTGTCTTTTCTAGCATGCAGAAGTGTCTGACAACATGGCAACCACATTCCAACCTTGTCTACCCAGTGTTATTCCCAATATTTGACAAAAGTGTCTTAAAAGGAGTGATATACTTCTATAGAATTTTTGAACTCCCTTATATCCATGTCTTGATCAACACAACTATACATTATGAACCCCAACTCAACAAACATTACATTTTTTACATCACCATCTTTCATCTTTGCTATCAAATTCTTCAACCATATGCAATGAACATGCCAAATGTATAGTAGACCTCACAATTGAATAACTCCTTGCATAACACAATAATTTTTGCATAAGTTAATGGAATAAGGTGGGGATGGTGTCTATGAACATTCAAATATAAAATCCATAATGTGTGTAGGATTAAAGATGATGGCCCTAATAGCTTTTATCTCCACACTGACATCTTCCACCATTAAGGCACTAATTTTCCATTCAATGTATTTCAAATGCACTCTTTGAAGAATAATTTGCATCCATTGTCTTATGTCGATAATACAGGACCAAGACATAATGATCCATGCAATAGGTGTACCTTCGTGTTTGGAATCAAATGCCAACAATGTGTATAATTAGAATTGTACAAAAAAAAACATTGGAATAATTACTGTTATTACAAACATCAAAACAACTAATATTATAAACTACTCTTACAAACATTGGCACAATACCATCATTGTATTTATCCCAAATGTTGCATCCATTGCCAATAATCTACACATCCCAAAGCTCAACAACCATTATAGTTATTGTGGGAGTTTGATGCCCAAGATGAAATGGATTTTCCCATCCCCATAAAACTCTCCACCATTGTATCCCTGATATAAAAACTACTTATCATGATTTTCTAGTGCCCACTCCTGAACACTATTTACATCATCATTATTGTACACATATTTTACCTCTTTGATTAATAATTCTCTATTTTATATGTCATCCTTACTCAATAAATCATCCCACTCTATTTCACCATTAAACAATAAAAGTTCTCATGCATCATCTCGTACTATTTAAGGTGGATAACATTAACAAACATTCCCAACAATAGTATCCTATGAACCCATTCAATAAGTTAGGGACTAATGTAAAGGGCAAAAAACCATTTCTTGCCCTTGAACTATTCATATTATTTGTTGTGGTAATATTTATGCTCTTTGTCTATGTTTTTTACATGATTGTATATGAGAAGCACATGATCGGTTCTATAGACCATGCACATGTGCTTAAATGACAATGACAACCACACCTTATATCCCTTAAACCTAACCGGATGCCCTTCCTAGACTTGGCCATTGAAGATTTCACTTTTGGCATGGTATCAATTTATTGAAAGTCATCAAGGCCATATGAAGACTAGTAGCTGCGTGATTATGGTGAATAAATTAATAGTCCTACAAAGTGAAAAAAGCCTACATCAATAGAACATAATAGAATATAAATAGACACTATTTTTAAATCTGTAGTGTGAGGTGACTTACATTGCATGACTTACATGACATATTCAAAGGTGGCAGTTATCCTATTATGCTTTCCATTAACATGTGATTTTCTCTTGTAATGTGAAAAATAAAAATTTGTAGGGAACAACTCCCTTCTCGATTATCCTTTGACGAACTCGTCAACCCTGTCATATATTGAAATCCACATTATTTATTCCCACATTTCCCCCTTTTATTCTAGCCTACAAGGAGAACATTTCAATGAATGAATTATCAATGGACTTTTGGTATTCAGTGAAAGCAATTTTCCATGTATTGCAATGGATTTTTTATCAATTAAATGTTAGCTGGCATATATTACAATGTACAAAAGAGAATGAATGAATAATGCATACAGTATAAGCACATTTTGGTCCAAACATCATTAAAACATCTACACATCATTGAAATGGGTAGTCATACTCATATGCATTGATAAACATGACAATGCCCTTTTAGGCTACATTTTTTATACCTCTCATTCAAATACATTGTTTTGCATGCACTATTCCATTTGTAAATTTATGGGTACGTACTACACAAGACACAATTTTTTTGATAAATTATCTCAAGAAAGTATGTAAGAGTGGATTTTAGGAGGATGTTTTGGAACTATTTGAACCAATGAAACTACATCCAAGAACATACCCTAACCAAATGCACAAAGACAAAATGTATTTTACATATCCTTTCTATGCATCTTTGTGATAGTGCTTCATTGGTTTTCCACCACAAGGATGACCCTTCTTTGATTGATGTGTTTCTCAAACAACAAAGTGTAACAATAATTGTAAACATGTCAATATTAACATGAAGCATCAATTCTATATATTAATTATGGTTTAATTTTATGCAACATCGATTTCCACTATAATTATAGTACTCACTTGAAATTTAAAAGGAAAAGGAAACCCTATCAGAATAATTAAATATTTTTGTCTAATAAATATTATTTTGTTCGTCCTACATGTGAAATTTCAAAAATTTAATTTTTAAAATAAAATAAATTCTTATTATGACAAATAATAGCATTGCTAGCTACGAATTATGTATAGATATATACCTAAAAACTTGAAAGTGTTCAAGTTGAATATATTAAAACATATCATATAATTGAAAAATAATGGTTCTTTACAAAATAAAACTTTATGTAAAATAAAATATTGGTACATCCCTAACATTTTTCAATATTTATATTTAAGATATGTTTAATAGTCTAAGACCTAGTTTATAGTGTACACACCCATTACAATATAGTATGTAACTTATTGTGCTATAACCTTATGGTTCAAAGTCATGATAGTATTATTGGTCACATGAATGTGTGTGAGAATGAAGATAGTCATCTAGTTTTTGCATGGATGTTAGAGGAATCCCTATGCATTGTTTGTTGCAAAATAGATGAACTAAATTGTGTTGGTAGACACTTATATATTACGTTATAACCTGAGCATTGTGATAATACCACTTTTTAGATACCCTGATGCATTGAGTATTCCCATTTAAGTGAATTTTGTGGGTTCTTAGTTCACTGTGACTTCATGAACCTTTTATTTTGTCCACATGTAAAGGTGAAGGTCAAATAAGACTAGGAACTAGATAGGGTACACTACACAAGCTGTTGCCATGTGGCCATGACATGCATGAACATGTAGAGCAATTACATTTGGGTGGACATAAAATTGAATTATGAGTTCAATGCGTTTGTTGAGTCCATAAGAGATAAGAGTCACAAATGTGAACTTCCCAACTATGTGACCCTAAAGCTATGTAATGAGGACATGTGGAGGGTTTAGATGGCCTGGAGTAACTTATGCCACGCATTTTTATATATAGAATATGGTTTGATGCGCATGTTCATGTGACATTATTAATATTTTTTGGATGCTACATGGAATATTGTGATGGCATTTGCCAACTTGGTGGGTACATGAGTGTGGTAGACCCATGTCCATGTTCACCTCAAATGTGACATTGATTTTATAGGTAGACTCTTTGATAAAGATTTAGATTTGTGGATGTATGGTATGTTGAGTCCCAGTTTAAAGATAAGTATCAAATCCATGAAGAAAATAGTGATATATGTCTCAAAATTGTGTATACTATACATAGATGATATTGAAACACTATGCGATGGCCAATCCATTATTACATATAAAATATCTTGTGACCCTATGATCTATTTTAAATCCTTGATTTATCAAAATTTTAAAATAAAAATAAAAAATTAATTGCCAAATAAAAATCTATTTTATTATGGGAATTCAATCCTATTTAATCAAATTTCCATACCATTGTGTCGTGACTACACCTCTAAAAACAATGTTATATTTAAAATTCAATTTCGTTCAGATACCGAAAACAACCTTGGGTTTTTTATATGGACTAGAAGAGGTATAATCCCAAGTACATCGCTTTGCATTGAGATAAATCATCAAAATCCAGACTACATATCCATTTGCATTTGCCACAACTTTTTCCAAATCAGGCTACATTTTCAACTTTAACCAAATCGCACCTAAAAGTTCTCGTAATTTTGTCTCCACCCATACTTAAAATGGGAGCTGTATTTTTCTTGTTTATAAAGTAAAAACACCAAACCTTCAAGATATGACAGGTAATGAAAATAAATGACAAACAAACTATGAGCAGTATTTGAAAACCATAGGCTTCAAAGTGTTAAAAAATTGGCCCATAAAAGCTGAAATCGGTTCCATTAAAGAATGGGAACTCTACAACATTAATTAAAAAATGAAATGAACGTGTGATCCATATTCTTTAAAAGAAGTTTTAAAAAAATAGAAAAAGTAGATTCTGATGGCAAAACTCAACCCTACCATAAAATGATACTAATATGTTTCTCCCACCTGGATCTCCCGTAGATCGTTGACTTGAATAGTGACAAGGAGGGATGAATACTATACACGTTAAATTAGTTTAATAAAAAAAATGACATGAATCTGACCAATTAATTTTATTTTCTCCTCTTATCTAATAAGTGGTGCCGTCTTGATTCTTAGGACATTTTAAGTCATGTCCCTCTTGTTTTTTTTAAGGTTGGTCTTCTTCATGCTTTATCTTTCCTAATATCAGTTTGTTTGTTTGTTGTTTTTTTTTTTTTTTTAAATAAAAAACCTAGCTCTTACTTTACATTCATTTAACTAAAATTTTAATATTTTAATTTATTTTCATCAATATATATAAATATTCTACTTCATATATATATATATATAAGTGTTCTACTTCATATATATATATATATATATATATATATATATATATATATATATATATATATATATAACTCTTATTTGAGTATAAATATATATATATATATATATATCTCCTATTTGAGTATAAATATATAATTTTAAAATTTTCAATATTTAATTTTTTAATTATTCAACAATTTTCATTACTTTATTTTTTTTAAATCAATGGTTTTTAAAAAATATATTAATAATAAATTAAATAAAATTATTACTTATTTTCCTTGTTTTATGAACAAATAATCAATGAATGTATCTTGTTTAAGATTTGTAATCTCCCAACTATTAGACGTCCCATCATTTCATTGTTGACATGTTGGAATGGAAATTTAAATTTTCAAATTGATCATACTATTCTCTCATCTTGATTATAGTTCACAAATCATGATTCAAATTGTGACTTTTATTAAAATTACACAATTTTAATAAAAATATACATCAATATTCTTTACAAACTATAAAAATATTATTTCTTTGACCGATGCCTTCATAGAAGGAAAATCTTCCTAAAAATTAAACTTCTTGAAAAATTTGTAATCAAAATAGGAAAGAAAATTGCAAACTTAATATTTATTAAAAGATGTCGGGATCATATAGTTTTGACAAAATTTATTAAAATTAACCGTTATTTATATAGTCACAAGGATAATTCTATCTTTGATCGAGCCAGTCTCTCATAATTTAAGGTATGTGATCTCCCAAATTAGAACCAAGATCAGCCACTCGTCTCCGAAGCTGAAAGATCTACACCTCGAACTCCATTCTTCTTTAAGGCTTGATCTTCTGATTAGCATAGACATCTCTTTATATTTTAGAGTTGCAGGCTGAAAAGAATTGTTTGAGGTCAAGAAAAACGTACGTTTAACATCAACTCCAGATCTCCCCATCTTCCTTATTCAGGAGGCAACATTAGTTCTTGGCATCTCACTATGGGGGAATGTTTTATTAACAAGTAGACTTGGATGTCAGTTTTCATGTATGTTAATACATCTTTAATTCTAGATTATCGGATTAATGTAGATTCAATTACTGCATAACATACTGGTTGGTTAGGATAAAAACTGGACATAAGAGTTTTCTTGAATGGGTTTGAGTCACATCGCTATTCCATATAAGAATTACCCATTTACTTGATTTGTTTCCTCTTCATTGCATGCTCTTCCCAACAGTGCAGTTGTAGAGTGTAATTTACATTTGAACGTATTCTTCTCTTTAGACCGTTGCAATTTTCTCCTCCTTTTTAAGATCCTTGTTTAGATAGTTCAGATCGTAACTCCAATACCATGAGTGTTAATCTAAATCATAAAACATATACAACGTTGTCTTTCATTTTAGATGTCATGGATCTTATGGTCAAGATTACAAGTTTGTCTCTCAAAACTTTAATGACCATTTCAGTATAGGGTAAACTTAACCAATATTTACAAACTAGTTGATTTTAATTGATTAATCATTCAATTTTTTTAAATATTTAACACTTTTTAATATAAATTTATGTGATTTGTTAACACTATGAACCCCACTATTTTATGAATGCTGGTCAAAATCAACCCTCGATATATATTTCTAACATTAATTGTAGTATTTATTTGTGCTATGATCCTTTCACTCTTACATCCATTTCTAATCCTCACAATCTTCTTGGTTTATTAATTCCATTGTCATAATCTATGCGCTCAGAGAATGACATTATTAGATTCATCTCATTTATTAATTGTTTACCATCTGGATAATTACAATTACATATCACTTTAAATACCTGTCATGAGCACCATCTTGGGCATAATTTATTTACAAAATGTATCGGTTGTCAAAATTTTAAGTGTGATCCATCTAACCATACAAATTATTCTCAAGCCATTTGTCTCCCATAAATTCGAGAGGGAAAATTGGTATCTATTACTATTGTTAATTCAACCTCTAGTGAGCTTGTTAATCATGGTTTATATATTTAAACCTTCTCCTTAAAGGAATTCATTTCTTCCCTCCTTTCTTCGACCTTAAGAATGAATAAGCTTTCCAATGAAGATGGTAATGCGTTAATTAATGTTACTCTTCCCCTCCCTGCTCCACAATGTTATAACTTTGAAAACTATGTCTACAAATTCTAATAATAGGGTGGGTATTATCGTACACAGAACTATAGATAATTAGGAGAAACAAATAGTAGTAAATTTTTATAGTTTTATTTTGGATCGACCTTCTTTCAATGTTTTTAAAAGGGGTTCGGATTCATAGCCATCTTCAAATATATTTGTATAGAATTGTTCATAGTAAAGATTGCAAATGTGTTGCTTGGCTAGTTGAGGAGGTTAGACAGGATTGTGTAGTAGATTTGAGGAAAGCAAACCCCCAAGTCAAATATCTCTAGGGAAGAAAGAAATGCCTTGAAGAATCTAAATATGAATGATAAATCTTTATCACTTAATTGGATAAAGAGAATGCAACAATTATTTTAAATAAAAGTGATCACAACTTAAAGATGCTTGACCACTTACATAATAGTGGGAGCTATACAGTTTTAACTTCTAATCTAGTTTCTAAAATCTCCAGAATCGTTAAGAAAGTAATAAATCAATCTTCTTTATATGAAAAATTTAAGAAAATTTTCATTCCTAAAAAATATATCCCTCTTATAATTTATGACACATTGAAAGTACATAAGGAATGTATCCATATTAGACCTATTGTTGATACCACTAACTCTCTTACTTATGCGTAAGCCTTTTTCTTAGTCGAGAAATTAAAATCATTAGTACATAAAACTTTTTCCATTATGAAAGACTCCACATATTTTTGAGATTCTATTAAAAGACAAGAAGGTATATAGTGAGGATATTTTAGCTAACTTTGATGTTGTGTCACATTTTACAAATGTGCTTATTGATGACACAATCAAGGTGGTAGGTAATTATATTGATGAAGATTCTTTTTCTTTAGTAACACTTTGTTTAAATTCCATCTTATTTTTTTTAGGAGTCTTTTATGAGCAAACAAAAGGTGTTGGAATGAGCTCTCCTCTTTCCTCCATTGTAGTGAATTTTTTTATAGATTATTTTGAAGACTTAGCTCCAAACTCCTTCCCTTTGAAACCTAATTAGTGGAAACAATATGTAGATTCAACACATGTCAATTGGCCACATGGTTTAGAAAAATTAGAATATTTCCTTATCAGTTTAAATAAGGTTGTTGATACCTTCAATTTCATAAAGAAAATTAAATATGAGGGTAAATTTCCCTTCCTAGACATCCTCGTTTATAAAAAATCTCATTGGTTTTTATCTCGATAGATTTATAGAAAATATACCAACAATGCTATCTACCTACATGTGAATTCACACCATTATCCTTATTGTAAAATAGGAGTCTTTAAAACCCTTGTCACGTAGAGCTTTGATAATTTGTGAGGATGATCATTTAGAGGATGAGATCAAACATTTAACTTTTTTTTTAATACAAATGGTTACATAGGGAAATGAATTTCTAGAGTTTTCAACCCAACTAAGAGTTCACATGTTACACCTATAATTATTAGTGACAACCTTTATAGAACTAAATTATTCCTCCCATATGCTAAGGGAATTTCTAATAAATTTCAAAAAAAATTAAAGACTAAGAACATTCATACTACTTTTCTCTCTCACAAAAAACTTAGAAGATTGGTCAAGTTGTCCAAAGATATTTTGGAACCAACTCTTAGAAGTGGAGTGCACAAAACTCATTGTTCTTGCAGGATATCATATATTGGGGAGATAGGGTACTCCATCAACAGAGAATTCAATGAATATGTTGCAAATATAAACAAAGAAAGATTAGTTAAGTCCTCTTTAGCAAGACATTCCTTTAAAATGCATCATCATATTTGTATTGAGAATACCAAGGTTTTGGGCATAGAGGATCACTACTTCAAGCGACATCTAAGAGAAGAACTAGAATTTTTTAAGTGTAGTAAGAACTTGAATAGGGATGGTGGTGTAGAATTAGCCCAAACTTGGGGACCAATAATTAATTTTATTATTTAATTTGAGCAATTTATTTTATTTTTCCTTGGTTTTCCAATAATAGTGTTGTCTCAGTCTTTAGATCATTTCAGATCGTATCCCTTCTTATTTCCTTTCCATCTACTTCATACTTTTATCATTTTTAATATCATAATTTTTCTATATACCTAACACTTACCTTACAATTCATTCAATTAAAAATTAAATAATCTTATTTCTTGATGTTTTATTTTATTATCAAATATAAAATAAATATTTTTATCATATATATAATTTTTATTTCTTTCACTCTTAAAAATAATTGTTTAAACTTATTGCATATTAAAATAAATTAATAATTATTTTTATATTATCAACAAACATTCAATAAATATATTTTATTCAAAATGTAATTCTTCTAACTGCCTAACATCATATGATTTCATTATTAATATTTCTAAATAAAAACCTAAATTTACAAATTAAGTATACTATTCTGTCACCTTAATAATAGGTCACGAAGCGTTAAATTTTTTATAAAAAATTACACGATCTTAACTGGAAATTGTTATCAATCTTATCGAAATTAGTATTTGAAGTGAAGGCACACATGGAAATTTGCATTAGTTGTTGTTTACTTTGTTCAAAATGTCCCCATTGCCCGTCGCTTTAGAGGATGAATTTATTGGGTGTCAACTTCGTTTGGATCAGAAATATCTCCGTTATGATGAATTGAAGGCTCACAGATGCAATCATTGACTTTTAAAATTGTATTTTCTAAATAACCAATAAATTGATAAAACTAATAGTGATTTTTAAAGAAATACCATGTATTACATTCTTATTATTTTCTTCAATCTCATCGGCTACTCCTAAATTCTAATGAATATTAATATTTAAACTGTAACAGATTAAATTAATAAAATTTATAATAATAAATATTACATTTTATATTTAATGTTACATAAGATTTAAAACGTAAAGATAGAAAAGTAATAGATGGATGTATTATTTCACATAACATTTTTATATGTAGAAAATAATTGAGCATTAAAAAAACTAATAATGATTGAGAATCCAAATTTTATATTTAAAAAAAAAAAAAACTTATTTGAATCAAAGGATTTAGGATGCGTAATGATTGAGGAAAGAGAGAAGACTTAGGGCATGTTTTAAGGTTTTGTACCTCTGCGGCACTACTTCCATAGTGTTGATCTTGAATAGATATAAGTATGATTTTTACAATGTATTTGACATTTATTACATTGAGTCAAGTTGTCATTCTACCACTTAGGCAATGTTTGCAACAACCCCTTATATTAATTATTGCTTTCCTTTCACTTTCATCATTTGACAAAAGTTTCATTAGTGGAGCTATGAATAACCATGGCATCAAAAAGGGTGAGGATGTTTGTGTCTATGGTCTTCCACGAGGTATTGGTTATAACCCAGAAAACCCTTTAATTAATATTGTTCTAGATTCACCTGAATTTGACAAAGCTTGCAACTAGTTTGAATATATTACTCTTTTGTTTATTTTGTTGGCCAAGACCCCCTAAGAACGTGCTCAAGCAGTGGGTTCAAAACCATTAACATCACCATTACATTAAGTTTGAAAGGGTGTAAAACAAAACCAAAGGTTTCTTCTTATTTACTTTGCTAATGTTGGTCCTTAGTTTATTTGCAATACTCTTGTGGTCATTTCTTACTAGACCAAGGATTTTCAAACCTTAGAACAAGCTAAACTCAAAATCCTAGTCTAGATGGAATTCCTAGGCCTCCTTATGCCCCTTTGGGTCTTTGTTGAGTAGCTCATTAAACCCTTGGTGTGATTCATTTTCCATGAGTAACCAAAATCCTATGTGACTTGCCCACAAAAGTAGGTCTGCATTGAAATTGACTTGGCCAAGGATCTAAAGGAGAACATTGACATATAGATTGGTGAAACCCAATTTTTTAAATGTTTTATTTACATTAATATTATGAATACTTGTTTCCACTACTAATCCTCAAACCATTTGATTAGATAATGCCCTTTCATTGATAATTCTCAAAAAGTTCTGCAAGAAAAAGGTGTGGTACATAACAAGCTAACTAGTTCTACTAGTGATGGATGGACTAGTGTGACTAATAAGAAGAAAATTTTGCCTTCTCATGGTGCCTTTAGGCCATAAACCAATGTGTATCAACACATGTGGTCACAAAGATAGTTCCTTTATAAATATTATACTCACTCATACATATAGAGGAAAATATGATTTCATTTTATTATAAATTTGTGATCAACGAATCCTGCATTCCATTTCCTTTAGAATATGGAGAATATGTTGAAGAAAAATGATCTCCATTCCAAATTAGTTACTTCCTTTGCACACTACATGCAATTTACCCTAATTGATTCAAAATATTGACTATCCCCAGTGAAGAAATAAATTATTATTGAAACATCAAATTGGGATGATGTGTTTCTTAAACAATATATAATTAGTTTCTCACTGATAGGAGGACATGACAATCACAACCTTACATATTTAAAACTAGCAATTGAACACAAAGTTGTAATGTTACAATGATAGAAAGATAGAAAGTTAGGGTTGAAAGTTTAAAAGGGAAACTGGGAAAATATGATTAAAATAAATTTAAGAATCATTTTTTAAATCCTCTAGTGGTTTATTTCCAATCAATCTTATATGTAGAATTACAGATACTAGGTCATTTGATCCAAATGAATATGGTTTGTTAGTATTGTATAAGGGTATGCATCTCTTTACGACACATTTCCTTAGTAGTATATAGTTTAATATTGTTGGTAAAGATTTTATTAATGTTATTTATATGTTAGTTATTAGTTTTATGGGTTGGAAGGTTGGACCATGGTTCGTAACTTTTTGTGAAAGCCTATTTAAGCTTGACAAGAAATATAATAAATTAATGGAGTTCTTACAATTCTATAAAATTTATTTGAATTAATAAAATCATGTATCTTTGTATTTCATACCTATTTATGCTTGTCTAGATAATATATTCTAGTTAAACAAGTAAAAAAACAAGAATATTAGCTACCAATGTATTTAAGTCATAGGGAGAAATAATTGCAATCAATACATCCCCACCTTTTTAGAAGTGGAGACACCATTTTTATCTTTTATGATCTTGGTTAGATCATATTAATTGGCCATGAAATAAACCATGCAAAACCTTAAGCATGTCACAATCACATTTGTATAACCTAAGTGTGTGATGGAAAAGTTACAGACACATGCATAAATAAAGTGGATTAAAAAAATTAATGAATTTATGATGTTCACTAAGGCTACTTGAAGAATAAAAGAAACAACTCATGAATTTTTTCTGATTGCCACGTATTCTCATATGATATATTTTCTTGTTTCATAAGAGTAATGCATGCAATTTATTAACATTTTTTTAATATGACTACATCATGTTTATTCATTGTTTATGGAAATATTTGTGGATGAAAGAGGAATATACAATGAAATTAAATGTCTAATGAACTCATCAACTCCATAAAATATACTTGAACACTAAATTAAAAGGTGTAGACTAGAAGATATATAGAGAGAATATAATAATTCAATGGATCCATAGAAAAAAAAAGAAATTTTAAAGCTTAAGGTAGTTTGTGACTGATGCAGAGGGAAATAACTATCCATGCTACATATTCATGCAACACTATTCATGAGTACTATTCATGATGACATGTTAAGTCATGATGTAGGATGGTGAGGAGTCTTCTTTATGATGTGGAGGTACTAGTCACATTGGTGAGGTATCTTGGTGTTTACTATTTGACATTATTCTTGATTTGGACTATTGGCATTATTCTAGAATGCTACTATTCCTAATTTTCACTATTTTAGGTTGTCACTATCATTGAGGGACATTATTTTAGATTACATAGGTGGAATGGGATGAATTATCCATGAAAGGATAAGAAAGAATGATCAAAATTAGAATCAATCAACCTTTGGAGGCTTATAAAGACAAGGAAACAAATTGCACTATTCTGAATTGGAATCTCCTTTATCTTTTGACTTGCCATGTGAAGGCCATGTGAAGTTGGTGAATTTTTCTTGGTGGAACCTTGTATTAAGAAAATAATGACCCCATGTGGAGAAGGTGGCATGGATTTCTTGGGGAGATAGTTTTTCCTTTGATAGCGACTCTCCCATGTGAATGGGTGGCACCATTTTGGGCCCCCTTTGTTCATTTGTTATTTTTCCTCATATTTTTAAATATATGATTATATTTTTGGATTAGATGTGGTAGGCTAGGTGAACTTATGAGAGAGATAAGCTTAGAGAGAAGCATTAGTTCCTCATTGGCATGTTGGCCAAGTATTTTATAATTAAATAATAGATTGTTGTAGCGATGTGATTTGTTGAAGATTAATGAGAATATGTAATGTGTTGTTGTTAATGAGAATTGTGAGGATGTTTAAAAAATGAGATTGTAATATTATTATGTGAATGAGAGTATGTATGGATTGTTTAATCCATTCATGTGGAAGGAGGACACATCAAGTGGTATCTAAGCAATTTTTGATTCCTTGGGTAGAGAGAGAGTGTGAGAGAATTTAAAGTAGGCATGAGAGAAGCCTTGCAAGAGTTGATAATGTGAGATTATTGTGTCTTTAATGTATTTTTAAGGTGTGAATAATTCATACGATATTGGAAGTATTCCACCATAATAAGAATGGATGAAGACATTGAAGACCTAGGATAGGCTTTTGAAAATACTGATTG
>JARHVA010001207.1:457500-560000 GCA_037957365.1 Torreya grandis
TGGTAGACACTTATATATTACATTATAGTATGAGAATTGTGATAATTACACTTTTTAGAGATTAGTGATGAATGGAGAATTCCCATTTAAGTGAATTTTATAAGATCTTAGCTCACTATGACTCCATGAACCTACTATTTTGTCCACATTTCAAGGTTAAGGTCAAATAAGTCTAGGAACCAGAGAGGGTACCATAAACAAGGTTTTGCCATGTGGCCGTGGCATGTGTAAAAATATAGAGAAATTATATTTGGGTGGACATAAAAATTAATTATGAGTTGAATGCATCTGTTGAGTCCATAGGAAATAGGAGTCACAAATAAGAACTTCCCAGCTACATGACCCTAAGGCTATGTGATGATGACATATGGAGGGTCTATATGACTTAGGGTGGCTTATTCCACATGTTATTATATAGAATATGGTTTGATGCATATATTCATGTGGCATTATTAATATTTTTTGGATGTGACATGGAATATTATGATGGCATTTGGCAACTTGGTGCAGACATGAGTGTGGTGTACCCACTGCCCTGTTCACTGCAAATGTGACATTGATTTTATATACAAACTCATTGATAAGGATTTAGATCCACGGATGCATGGTATGATGGGTCTCAGTTTAAATATGAAGATCAAGTCCATGAGGAATATGGTATCATAGGTCACATGATTGTGTAGAGACCACATGAATATTATGAGTTATCAAAACATAATGTTGTGGCCACTGCTTTATTGCACATAAAATATGTCATGACCCTATGATCTATTTTGGACTCTTGATTTATCAAAACTTTCAAATAAAAATAAAAAATTAATTGGTAGATAAGAATCTAATTTTTATGGGGTTTGGAACCCATTTAATCAAGTTTATGAACCATTATTTCTTGTAAAGTAGTACTATAACTCACTACACTAAAATAATGTTATATTTTAAGCACAATTTAATTAAAATACAAAAAAAAACCCTCAGGGTTTTATATAGATAGGAAGAGGTCATAATTTATACTACATCCCTTTGCATCTGAGACACCTCTTCCAAATCTAGGCTATGTGTCCATTTGCATTTTCCACAACTCTTCCCAATCCACACTACATGTTTAACTTTTACCAAATCGCACATAAAACTTCTTGTAATTTTTTCTACACCCATGTTTAAAATAGAAGTTATATTTTTTGTGTTTATAAAGTAAAATTGCTAAACCTTCAAGCTGTAATAGGTAATGAAAACAAATGACAATCATAACTATTTATTTAATGCCAAAAACCTAGGCTTCAAACTATACAAAAATTATACAATAAAAGTTGAAACTTACTGCATTAAATAATGAGAACTCTCTAAATTTAATGAAAAAATCCAAAGGGAAAAATAGAACTATGATCCAAGCAATCATGCGAAAAAAATGGATCTAGTATTCTTCAAAATTGTTTAGTCATTTTCTTATATGTTCTTGAATGTGCTTGCTTAGTTGATACGAATGTGATTGGACTTGAATATATATAGAGAGAATATATTAATTTAGTATATCCATAAAAAATAGGCATTTGACATCTTAAGGCATTTTTTGATACCATGGCTATGGTCGCATCAAAAAATATCATGTGTTTCACTGAGCAGATAGGGTACACTACACAAGGTCTCCTCATGTGTCCACAATATGTTTAAATATGTAGTCTAATTAAATTTTTTTGGACATAAAAATGAGTTATAAGTTGAATGATTCTACTAAGTCCACAAGAAATAAGAGAGTCAAAAATGTGAACTTCATAGATACATGACCTTAAGGCTATGTTATGAGGACATGTGGAGGGTCTAGATGACTTGGAGTGACTTATGCCACACATTATTATATAAAATATAATTTGATGCACATGCCCATGTGGTGTTATTAATAATTTTTTTGGAGGCCACATAGAATATTTGTGATGGAACTTGGAAACTTTTTGGCCAAATGAATGTTGTGGACCCATTATTGTGTTCACCTCAAATGTGTTATTTATTTTATATTTAGTCTCCTTGATAGAGATTTGGGTATGTGGATATACCATATATTGGGTCCCAATTTAAATATGGGCATCAATTCCATGAGGAAATGGTGACATAGTTCACACAGTTATGTAGAGGCCACATAAATGTTATGAGGTATTGAAAAATTATATGTTGTTCACTCCATTATTATACACTAAATATGACATGACCCTATGATTTGTTTTGAATCCTTAGTTTATCAAAAAATTTAAAAAAAAAAAAAAAAAATTAATCATAAGAAAGGAATTTATTTTTCATGGGGTTTAGATCCCAGTTAATCAAGCTTCCCTACCATGGTGGTGTCTTATAAAAAGTAATCTTATTGACTACACCATTAGAATAATTCAATATGTTAAGCATAATTCAATTAAAATACAAAAAAAGTGGGTTTTTTATATGGATGGGAAGAGATCATAAGATCTACTACATCTCTTTACATCTGAGACATTTCTTCCGAATACAAGCTATGTGTCCATTTCCATTTTTCACATCTATTCCTAAACCACGTTACATGTTCAAATTTAACCAAATCCCATCAAAAAATTCTCATAAATTTGTCTCAACCCATGCTTAAAATAGAAGATTGATTTTTATTGTTTATCAATTAAAATTTCCAAACCTTCAAGCTATAATAGGTAATGAAAATAAATGACAATCCTAACTATAATTGGTTTTTCAAAAATTTGGGATTCAAAGTGTACAAAAATTATCCAATAATATCTAAAATTAGTTTCATTAAATAATGGGACCTCTCCAACTTTAATGAAAAAATCCTAATAATCTTGCAGAAAAATGGATCTCGTATTCTTCAAAATTGCTAGTCATTCTAGTATATGTTCTTTTAGTTGACATGAATCTGCTCACATTTATTTTGAAGTAAAAAACTTGGGAAAAATGAGAAAAACATGTTTGGTAAACTCAAAAAGTGTCTTTAGTAAAAATGACAACCTTTTTCATAGCTTGAAAAAAGAGAGCTTATTAATGTCATCAACATTCTTATTTCTAATGGTAATGGGAAAATCTATGTCATTGAAATAAACAACCTCATGCCTAGTCTAGGCTATGATGTAGTGACACAAGATCTTCATCAAGTGATTCTAATGGTGAAACTCAGCCTTATAGTAACAATTATTCCCATCGCTTTTTCTTATCATGAAAAGTCATGCCTTTGATCATGGCCATTGAAGTGTCAATCAATCGACTATTGTGATCCTTCATAATAATTTTCAAATGATTGATATTCATGTCCATAGTAGAATACCATATGAATCAACAAACCTTAAACCATCTATGGTCTTGCCTAAACCCTGATTGATCTTCCATATGAATCTAATTTATTAGCATTGCATAAGGGAATACATCTCTTTACTAAACACCTCTTAGTATTATATAAGTTAATATTGTTGGTAAAATATTTTATTAATGTTAGTTTTAATTAATGTTTAATATTAATTACCATGTTAGTAATTATTTTTATGGATTGGGAAGTTGGACCATTGAGTTATGTGTAACTTCTTATAAAAAGTCTATTTAAGCTTGGGAAACAATGTAATAAATTAATAGAGTTTTTATCATTGTAAAAGTTTTATTTGAATTAATAAAATCATGTATCTTTGTTTTTCATAACAACATGTTTTTATCTGAACAATATATTCCAATCAAAAAATTATATCAAACAATAATATTAGCTATCAATTGTATTTAAGTCAAATGTATAAATTATTGTGACCAACACATCCTCATTTATTTTAGAAGTGGATACCCTATTTTTATATATGTTGTTCTTAGTTAGATCACACTAACTATCCATGAAATAAACCTTGTGAAACCTTAAGCATGTCACAACCATATTCATATAACCTAAGTGTGATATGGAAAAGATACAAACTCATGTAGAAATAATGTGGATTTAAATTTTTAATGAATCTGCGGTGTTATCTAAGTCTACCTTAAGAATAAAATGAACACCTCATGAATATGTTTTGATCACCATTTATTCTCATCTAATGCTACATGTTTCATTAATGTAATGTGTGCATGTTATTAATTTTTTTTAATATGATTGCGGCATGTTTATTCATTTTGTATATAAACAGTTATGGATGCAAGAATAATATAAAATGAAACCAAAAGTTTAATGAATTCATGAACTCCTTAAAAAATAATTGAGCACTAAATTAACAATTGTAGACTTGAAGATATATAAATATAATATAATAATAATTAAATTCATCCATGGATAAGAAAATAAGGCATTAAAAATATTAAAGCACTTTTTGACCCTGTGGCTATGAGAGAATTAAGCACTGCCATGTGCTTCACTATGAACGGACACTATAAAGGTGAAAGATAATGAAGACCTAAAACTTAGCAAGGCTATAATATATATAATTTCATCATGTGTCCTAACATATGTGAAATTTAAAAGGATATTAATTAGTTGTATGGGTTGGGAAGTGGGAATATTAGGTCATGTGCAACTTCTCGTGAAAGCCTATTTAAGATTTTAAAGAAATGTAATAAATTAAAGAAGTTTTTACCATTGAATGAGTTTTTTTGAATTAATAAAATAATGTATCTTTGTCTTTAATAACTAAACATACTTTTCTAAATAATATATTCTAGTCAAATAACTATAAACAGTAAGAATATTAGTTACCAATTGTATCTAAGTCATGGGTAGAAACTGATGTGACCAACAAATCCCCACTTCTTTTATAAATTGAGACCCCATTTTTATCTATGTCACTCTAGGTTAGATAACATTAATTGGTCATGAAATAACCCTTGTAAAAACTAAAGCATGTTTTAGCCACATTCATATAACCTATGTTTGAGACAGAAAAGTTATGGAATCATGTTTCAATAAATTAGATTTAATTTTTTAATGAATTGGTGGTTTTCGCTAAGGATACCTTAAGAATAAAATATACACCCAATGAATATGTTTCGAACTCCATGTATTCTCATTTGATTTTACACATTTTATTAAAGTAATGTGTGTACTTTATTAATGTTTTTTTTTTTTTTTTTTTTTTAAATGATTGTAGTGTGTTTATTCATTATGTATAGAAATATTTATGGATGCTAGAGGAATATATAATGAAACCAAAAGTCTAACAAATTATTTAAATCCTTTAAAAATACTTGAAAATCAAATAAAAAGGTGTATAATTTAATCCATATATAGATAAGATAAAAATTCAATTGATTTGTGAACAAAAAAGAAGGCATTCAAAAGCTTAAGGCACTTTGTGACACAACGGATATGATAGAATCATAATTTTTCATGTGATTCACTATAATAATAGAAATTAAAGGTGAAATACAATGGTGACCTAGAACTTAGCAAGGCTACACTACACAAAATCCCACCATATGTACCAAACAGATCTAAAGATGAAAGGGTTAGTAATTAGTTGTACATGTTGGGAATTTTGACTATTGGGTTATGTGTAACATCCCATCAAAGCCTATTTAATATTGGGAATTAATTTAATAATTTAACCAAATTTTTTTACCATTTTTTAATCTTTATTTGAATTTATAAAATAATGTAGCTTTTTCTTTCATATCTACATATGCTTATCTAAAAAATATATTCCAGTCAAACAAGTACAAGTAATAAGAATATAAATTACCAATTGCATTTAAGTCATAGGTATAAATTGTTGAGATCAACACATCTCCACTTATTTTAGAAGTGGATACCCCATTTTTTTCTATGTTTCTCTCGGTTAAATCACATTTATTGGCCATGAAATAACCTTTGTAAAATATTAAGCTTTTTGCTACCACATTCATATAAACTAAGTGTGAGATGAAAAAGATACAAACTCATGTAGAAATAAAGTGGATTTAATTTTTTTTAATGAATCTATGGTGTTTGCTAAGGCTACCTTAAAAATAAAATAAAAACCTCGTGAAAATGTTATATTCACCATGTATTCTCATCCAATGTTGCACGATTCATTAAATTAATGTGTTTAATTTATTTATGTTTTTTGAAATTATGACTACAACATTGGTATTCATTGTGTATAAAAAATAATGAATGCAAGAGGAATATACCATACAATCAAAATTTTAAAAAGTTATTGAAATCCATAAAAAATACATCAACACTAAAGTAAAAGGTGCAAACTTGAAGAGATATAGAGAGAAGATATTAATTCAGTGGATCCAAGGACTAAAAAATAAATCATTCTAAAGTTTAAGGCATTTTATGACCCCATGGCTATGATAAAATAAAAAACTACCATGTGCTTCAGTCTGGGTAGACATGGTAAAGGTGAAAAATAATGAAGCCCAAGAACTTAGCAGTGTTGTACTACACAAATCTAGCCATGTATCCTTGATAGATGTGAATTTGAAAGGCCCACTACATATATTTATTATGTGAAAATATATAGAAGCCTAGTGATTAATGAAAATTATATAAATACATATTTAAATGGGAACTATAGTAAAATAATATTATAATAAAATATAATATGTGACTTACAATACCAACAAGGACTTTATAACTAATATCCATTAAATAAAGGTTTATATTTATTCCATATGTTTTCTTGTGGACTCATAACTCACATATCCAAGCCCTGTAACAAATCATACACTTGAAGAAGTAAGTTAAGATTACTTGATAGTTTATCTATATTAATATGATAGAAATAATTATGGATCTAACGATAATATTTTTTTATTCGAGGGATGTTCATGCATATGATGGTAATTTGGGCTTAGAAGTTATGTGTGAACATTAAATTAGTCAAATAAAAAATATTAACATTGGTTTTAAATTAAGACGAGAGGGTGATTAAAATAATGTGTATAAATATTTAAATTTTAGATATAAATAAAATGATTCCATATTAATTTAACGTAGGAAATTATACAATGATTTAAATTATCTCATAGACATGTTTGTAAATTTTTAATCACATTCAACGTAAGGCACACAAATTATTTGACAAAATATCTCAAGAAACATGTAAAAAATGGATTTTATAATAAGGTTACAAAACTCTTTGAACCAATGAAGTCACATCCAAGAACATAACCTAGCCAAATGCACATAGACAAAATTTATTTTGTATATCCTTTCTATGAATTTTTAAAATAATGTTCGATCATTCATATGCCACAAGGGTCCCCATGCTCTAATCAATATGTTGTTAAAATAGTGAAGTGTAACAATAATTGTAAACATGTCAAGATTCAGATGAACATTAGATTTATAGTAATTGTGGTTTAATTTTATGTAATGTTGACTTATACTATGATTATATTACTCACTTTAGAGGTAAATAAAACCCTATCAACATAATTAAACATTTTTGTGTAATAAAATATTTTGTTCACCCTACATGAAATTTTTTGTAGGTAGTTCATTTTGAGGTGTTGTTTGTTTTTAAAATGTGTATTTTTTTTGAGATTTTTACATTGGTGATATTTTCATATTATTTTTTAGTTGGTATGAGGTACTGTCGTCCCTAGTCAAAATTATATATGTACTAAAAAGTTCTAATTGTATATGCACTAAAATATAAAGTGCCAAACCTATGTAATCTTGGGGGGTTATTATTGATAGTTTCAATGGGTTATATTGTGCCTTGTGTTATCTATTATAATTTCATTTATAAAAATTTATTATTTATATCACTATGGATTATAATTTGGTTTCCTTTCTCACACTATATAACTATCATGAGTGGAAAACCAAAGTATAAATATTTTAGATGGAATGGATCCTATGGTCAAGATTGTAAGTTTGTCTCTCGAGACTTTAGTGACTATTTCAGTATAGGGAAAAATTAACAAGTATTATCAAATTGGTTGATTTTAGTTGGGTAATAAATTAATTCTCTTAAATATCTTACACTTTTTAGTATGGATTTATGTGATTGGTTGACACTATAAACCCCACTAGTTTATGAATGCTAGTTAAGATCAACCCTTGGTATATATTTCTATTTATAATATTAATTATAGTATTTATTTGTGCTTTGACCCTTTCATTCTTAAATCCATTTCTAATCCTCCCAATATTCTTGGTTTAGTAATTTCATTATCATATTTTATGATCTTAGAGAATGACATTATTAAATTCATCTCATTTCTTAATTCTTTACCAACTAGATATATACAATTACATGTCACTTTAAATTTTGATGTAATGAGCACCATCTTGGGTATGAATTATTTATAAAATATATAAGTTGTCAATTTTAAGTGTGATCTATCTAATTATCCAACTTATTCTCAAGCCATTTGTCTCCCAAAAATTTGAGAGGAAAAACCGGTAGCTATTACTATTATTAATTCAACCTTTAGTGAGTTTATTAATCATGTTTATATATTTAAACCTTATCCTTAAAGGAATCCATTTCTTCCCTTCTTCCTTCAACCTTAAGAATAAATGAGCTTTCTAGTGAAGATGGTAATGCATTAATTAATGTTACTCTTCCCCTCCCTGCTCTACCATGTTATAACTTAAAAAACTCTCTATCTACAAATTCTAATAATAGAGTGGGTATCATCATACATAGAACTATAGATAATTAATAAAAATAAATAGTAGTAATTTTTTCTATTTTTACTTTGGATTGACCCTCCTTTAATATTTTGAAAAAGGAGCTTGGATTCATGGCCACCCTCAAATATATTCCTAGAGAATAGTTTATAGTAAAGATTAGAAACATGTTGAAGGTCTTACCAATTTGGTCACTTGAGGAGGTTAGATAGGATTGTGTCATAGCTTCACTAGAAAGTAAACCCCCAAGGTCAAATATCTCTAGGGAAGATAGGAATGCCTTAAAGAATCTAAATATGAATGACACATATTTACCACTAAACTGGATAAATGTAATGCAATAATTATTTTTAGAAAAAGTGATTACAACTCGAAGATGCTTGACCACTTATAGAATATTGAGAGCTATAGATTTCTAGCTTCTAACCTAGTTTCTAAAATCTCCAGAATCATTAAGAAATAAATCAATCCTATTTAGATGATAAAAGTAAGAAAAATCTCATTCCTAAAAAATATATCTCTCTATAGTTTATGAGACCTTGAAGATACATAAGGAATGGATCCATATTAGACCTATCGTTGATACCACTGACTCTTCTACTTATGCCTAAGCCTTTTTCTTAGCAGATAAATTAAAACCATTAGTATGTACAACTTATTCCTTTATCAAAGACTCCACATATTTTTTATATTCTATCAAAGTAAATGAAGGTCTTTAGTGAGGAGATTTTAGTTAGCTTTGATCTTGTGTCACTTTTTATAAAGGTGCCTATTGACAACACAATCAAGGTGGTAGGTGATTATATTGATGAAGATATTATTTTACAAGTAGAATAATGTGATTGTTTGTGATTACCTATCATGAGGTTTGTAATAAATTAAATTCAAAGCACACATTATTACAAGTCAAGGCACACATGGAAATTTGCATTAGTTGTTGTTTCCTTTGTTCAAAATTTCCTCATTACCCATCATTTTAGAGGATGAATTTATTCGATGTCAGAACTCTATAAATATCTACAATTTTAAATAATATCATTGAAGGCTCACAATAGCAAGCATTGACTTTTAAAATTGTATTTTTTAAATAATCAATAAATTAATAAAACTAATACTAATGTTTAAATAAATATTATTTATTACATTCATATATTATTTTCTTCAATCTCATCATCTACTCTTAAATTATAATGAATATTAATATTTAAATTATAATAGAATAAATTAATAAAATTTACAATAATAAATATTACATTTTATATTTAAAGTTACATAAGATCTAAAAGGTAAAGATAGAAAAGTAATAGATGGATGCATTATTCTACATAACATTTTTATATGAAGAAAACATATATTTAAAGATAGAAATAAATTTCTCAAACTTTTTTTAGAGATAAAACAATTGAGCATAAAAAAACTAATAGTGATGGAGATTCCAAATCAAGATAGAAAATAATAATCTTATTTGAGTCAAATGATTTACGATGAGTAATGATTGAGGTGAGAGAGAGAAAGAGAAAGAGAGGTCTTAGGGAATGTTTTAAGGTTTTATACCTATATGGCACTACTTTCACACTATTGATCTTGAATAGATATAATCATGATTTTTATAGTGTATCACACATTTATTATGGTTAGTCAGGGTGTCATTCTACCCCTTGGGCAATGTTTGTAACAACCCCCTATATTAATCATTACTTTCCCTTCACTTTCATCATTTGATGAAATTTTCACTAGTAGATCTTTGAATAATCATGGCATCAAAAAGGGTGATAATGTTTGTGTCGATGGTCTTCCTTGAGGTATTGGTTCTAACCCAAAAAACCCTTTATTTGATATTGTTCTAGATTTACCTAAATTTTAAAACACTTGAAAATCGTTTGAATTTATTAATATTTTATTTATTTGGCTTGCCAATTCCCACTAAGAGCTGCTCAAGCAGTGATTTCACAAAAATTGACATCACCATTGCATTAAATTTGAGGGGGTGTAAAACAAAACCAAATGTTTCTTCTTATTTTATTTGATAATGTTGGTCCTTAGTTTATTTGCATTACTCTTATGGTCATTTCTCATTGGACCAAGAATTTACAAATCTTGGAACAATCTAAACTCAAAATCCCAGTCCAGATTGAATTCATAAGCCTCCCTATACCCCTTTGTGTATTTGTTGAGTAGCTCACCAAACCCTTGGTGTGATTTATTATCCATAAGCAACCCAAATCCTATGTAACTTGGCCACAAAAGTAGGTATGTGTTTAAAACTGACCTAGCCAAGGATCTCAAGGAAAACATTGACATATAGATTAATGAAACCCAATTTTTAAAATGTGTTATTTACATTAATATAATAAATATTTATTTACACTACCAATTCTTAGACCATATGATTAGATAATTCTCTTTAATGGATAATTCTTGATAAGCTCTTTAGGAAAAAGGTGTGGCACATAGCAAGACAACTAATTTTGCTAGTGATAGATGGACTAGTGTGACTAATAAGAAGAAAACGTTGTCTTCTCATGGTTCCTCTAAGCCATAAACCATTTTTTATCAACCCACATGTGGTTACAAAGATAGTTCTTTTGCTCATAATGATAAACGAGTTATTCCATCAACTACTAAATCACCACTACTACTCTCTAGTAGGCCACATCTAGAAAACACCATTATTACCTCACAACCTATAGTTTTAAACTTCCCAATTCTCATAACCTCATTTTAGGGTGATACTAACTAATACACACAAAGGAAAATATGTTTTCATTTTATTGTGAATTTTTTCTTAACTAATTTTGCATTCTCTTTCCTTTAGAAGATAGAGAATATGTTAATGAAAAATAATGTTTGTTCTAAATTAGTTACCTTTTTTACACAATACACGTAATTTTACTTGATTGATTCAAAATCTTGACTATACTCGATGAATAAATAAATTACTATTGAATAATCAAATTGGGATGCTACATTGGTTAAACAATAGGTAATTGGATTCTCACTAATAGGATGACATGACAATCACAACGCTACATATTTAAAACTACCAATTGCACTCAAAGTTATAATGGTACATTGATAGAAAGATATAAATTTAGGGTTGAAAGATTAAAAGGGAAATGAGGAAAATATTATTAAAAAAAAATTACGATTTTTTTTAATCTTCTAGTTGTCTATTTCTAATCAATCTTATATGTAGAATTACATATACTAGGTCATTTGATACAAATGAATCTAGTTTGTTATTATTATATAAGGGTATGCATCTCTTTATGACACACTCCTTAGTAGTATATAGTTTAATATTTTTGGTAAATATTTTATTAATTTTAGTTATATGTTAGTAATTAGTTTTACGGGTTGTAAAGTTTGACCATTGGGTCATGTGTAACTTTCCATGAAAGCCTATTTAAGCTTGACAAATAATATAATAAATTAATAGAGTTTTTATAGTTGTATAAACTTTATTTGAATTAATAAAATCATGTAGATATGTATTTAATAACTATTTGTGCTTATATAAATAATATATTCTAGTCAAACAAGTAAAAAAACAAGAATATTATCTACCAATTATATTTAAGTC
Source organism: Torreya grandis (assembly GCA_037957365.1). Taxonomy (NCBI): domain Eukaryota; kingdom Viridiplantae; phylum Streptophyta; class Pinopsida; order Cupressales; family Taxaceae; genus Torreya; species Torreya grandis. The sequence continues at coordinate 469,650 of JARHVA010001207.1, forward strand.
ACAAGGAGAAATAATTGCGATCAACACATCCCCACTTTTAGAAGTGGAGACCCCATTTTTATCTTTGTTGTTATTGGTTAGATCATATTAATTGGCCATGAAATATCCCATTAAAAACCTTAAGAATATTATAGCCACATTTGCATAACCTAAGTGTGAGACGGAAAAGTTATGGACACGTGCATAAATAAAGTGGATTAAAAAAATTAATGAATATACGGTGTTCACTAAGGTTACCTTAAGAATAAAAGAAACACCTCATGAATTTGTTTTGATTTCCATGTATGCTCATGTCACATGTTTCATTAAAGTAATGTGTGTACTTTATTAAAAATTTTAAATATGATTGTGGCACGTTTATTCATTTTGTATAGAAAAAATTGTTGATGTAAGAGAAATATACAATGAAATTTAAAGTGCAATAAATTCATAAACTCCATAGAATATACTTGAACACTAAATTAAAATTTACAAACTAGAAGAGGTATAGTGAGAATATAATAGGTCCATAGATCCATAAAAAAAGAAAACATTTGAAAGCTTAAGGCACTTTGTGACTGCATGGCTATGGTTGAATAAGAATATGACACGTGTTTCACTAAAGCAGACAAAGTAAAGGTGAAAGATAATGAAGACTTGTAACTTAACAAGGCTATAGTACACATAATCTCACCATGTGTCCCCAACATATATGAAATTGAAAGGCTCATTGTGTATATTATTATGTGGAAATATATAGAGACTTAGTGATTAATGAGAAATTATATAAATATATATTTAAATGTGAGTTATATTAAAACATAGTTTATAACCAATAATACCAATGAGTAATTTTATGCATGATATCCATACAAAATAAGTTTATAGATATTCTGTAGACTTTTTGGGGACTCATAATCCACAAATATAATCATTTTAATGAGCATATGCTTGAGAAAGTAAGCTTAGAATACTCTATAGTTTATCTATATTAATATTATATAATTAGTTATAGATCTAATCATAATATTTTAATATGTAAAAAAATTTCATGCATATGATGGTAATTTGGCCTTAGACATTGTGTGCAGATATTAAATAAGTTGAATAAAAAATATTGTAGTTGATTTTTAAGTATCATGAGAGGATGTTACAAATAATATGTATATATATATGTAAAATTCAAATACACCTAAAATTATAGTATCTAAATTTAAAGTAAGAAATTATACAAATGTTTAAAATACTCTTATATAAATGTTTGTAAATTTATGGATACATATTGCACAAGGAACACAAATTATTTGACAAAATGTCTCAAGAAAATATGGAAAAAGTGGATTTTAGAAGAAGGTTTTTGAACCATTTGAACCAATGAAGCTACATCCAAGAACATACCCTAACCAAATTCACAAAGACAACATATTTTACATATCCTTTCTATGCATCTTTCTGATAATGTTCCATTAGTTGTACGCCACAAGGGTATCCCCTACTCTGATCGATGTGTTTCTTAAATATTAAAGTGTAATAATAATTGTAAACATGTCAATATTCACATGAAACATCAATTTTTTTGTTTAATTGTGGTTTAATGTTATGTAACATTGATCTAAACTACAATTATAATACTCACTTGAAATTTAAAATGAAAAGAGAACCCTATTGGGATAATTAAATATTTTTTTGTCAAATAAATATTATTTTTTTCATCTTACATGTGATTTTTCTAAAATTTAATTTTTAAATTAAAATAAATTCTTATTGTGATAAACATTTTATGGCTAAAACATTGCTAGAAAATGTTATGTTGGGATATAGACCCAAAAAACTGAAATCGTTCAAGTTGAAAAGATTAAAATTTATCATATAGTTGAAAAGTAATGATTCTTTACAAAATAAAAATTTATGTAAAATCAAATATTCACACCTCCCATCATTTTTCAATATTTATATTTAAGATATATTTAATAGTCTAAGACCTAGTTTATAGTGTGTAGACCCATTGCAATATAGTATGCAACTTATTTTTCTCTAAGATTATGGTTTAAAGTCATAGTAGTGTTATTGGTCACATGAATGTGTTTGTGTGTGTGACTGAGGATAGTGATCTATTTATTACATGGATTGTAGAGGAATCCCTATGCATTACTGGTGCAAAGTGGATGAACTAAATTATGTTTATAGACACTTATATATTAAATTATAACCTAACCATTGTGATAATTCCATTTTTTAAACTTTTTGATGCACGGAGCATTCCCATTTAAGTGAAATTTGTGGGTTGTTAGCTCACCATGACTCCATGAACCTACTATTCTATCCACATATAAAGGTGAAGGTCAATTAACACTAGGAACTAGAGAGAGTATTATACTAAGTTTATAGTGTATAGACCCATTGATATATAGTATGTAACTTATTATGTTATAACCTTATCGTCATGGTAGTATTATTGGTCAAACACACACATACATAAAATCACTGAAGAGAATGTTGACATCATGTTTTTGGCTATTTATCTCATGTGGAAGGTCTTTGATTGGTATAGTACTTTGGCTCCCAACTCTATCACTACATGGGATGAATTGGGTGACTCTTTGAGGAGGAGATTTGAGGACAAATCTGACCACTTGTATTTGATTGAGAAACTAAATACCATATAAAGAGCACCTCAATAGGCCATACAAGAATTCAACACAAGATTTTAAAAGACATGGGATAGGATCCCAATCTTGGTAAGGCCTAATGTACATCATGATTTTCTCTATTATCTCAAAGCTTTCACTAGTGACATATCCATGATGATTTAATTTATGGGAGGGCATACTGTACCTAATGCTTATGAGACTATTATAAGGGATTAGAATTACCTTATATAGGATAGGAAGATAGATCCTATACCTCCCATGCCTTTTTTTCCTAATGTACAAACTCCTATGCCCACTATTGCTCCCATTCCCACACCCAAGCATAAACAAGTTTCCTCTAATTAGCCAATCAAGTCAAAAGTAAAAGATCTAATTAAGGCTCTTAGAGAAGTCAGAGCAGAGAACCGAAACCTTAAGAGATAATAATAACAGTAGAAATGGAGGTACAATCGATGTCTTTTTCAATCCTATCAATCTTATTAAGATCCTAGATAGCCTTTTCAAGGTCACTATGAAGGACAAGGGAAACTAACTCAAGTGAAATAATATAATGTATTGATGATTGAAATTGTTATATTAAATAATCATTCCTTTTGCCTATCATGAAGGTTAAATTAGAATCATATCAGTCTAGTAATAAAGGTCTAATAGGTCACAAAGAATCTAAAAGATGCATAAGGTGTTTTAAATGTTTTGTGAAATAATAAGTACATAAGATACTAAACCATACTTCATTATATTTTATAAATCAATACTATTTAAATTTGAAAGAAACATATATGAATATGTAATCAATCCTATCCAATAGATTATATCTATGATTAGGATAAGGTCTTTAAGGAAATATTTTTGTACCTTTTAAATATTTTTTCTTTACTCAAATGTGCTAAAACTTCATGAAATACCTCAGTAAAGATCAAAAGAAAAGTAACACAAAGATGTGAAAGATAGAAATAAAATATTATAATGAAAACCAAAGAAAGAAATTGAAATAAAAAATAACATAATCACTCAAAGAAATAAAAGTTAACAATAAAAAAAAAATAAGTAAGAAACTAACCAATCCAAAGTCTAAACATAAACTAAACAACTCTAGAAATAAACTAAGACTAAATAACTTCAACAACCTAGTACTTAAATAAACTAATATATAAGAAATCTAAAATAACTGCTAATTATAATTAATCTAAACTTAAAAAAACTAGAAAAAAATTAATAACCTAGAAAAAAAGTGGTTGATATTTCTCACTTTTCACCCTAGACCTAAATCAACTCATTTTGGTCCATCAAACAACCCCCAAGACTCCATCTTGTAGCTTATGCTCTCATTTGGCCTCAATTCCTTATAGCCCTAAAATAATTTAAACCTCCTTGTGTAGTACAGTGTATGTATGGTACTAATAAACTAAGTATATATTTGAGAACCTAGTATGGATTTATAACTCCATGATAAATTTTATGACCTGATTAATAGTGAAAGTATGTTTTTTTTTCCCCTTTTCTCTTTCCAATTAGGCCTCAATTAGGACTCATTGCCTAGAAGATTGATTTTATATTACATAATTATATCACACATGTGAAACCACTAAAAAGTGTGTGATTAAATTTCCCTAGTCTGTAATCAACCTCCATACCAAATTTGAGGTCCTGAAAACCTATGAAAGGATGGGAACCATGAAAGGGTCTCAAAACCTAGTCTCTTTCTCAAGCCTTTTTAGACTGCCTTATAAACCCAAACTTATAGGATCACTTTCATGGTGTTTTTTACATATTTTTGGATTTTAGAGATATAATTTGTCTAAAATCTCCCTCCCTAATAGTTTTCAAGTGTTCAATTGCTCAAAACACTACAAAACAACTTAAAACCCTATAAAGCATAGCATTAATTGTAGTGTGTACAGTTATAGGTACAATAAATTATATGGTAAGCACATTTAGATAGTATATAATTTTTTTTGAAATGTTTTAGGAAAAAAATTGACCATCTCATGAAATTTGGAGGCCAATATCTCCTATCAGGTCCTTACTAAGGTTTTATGAGGGTTTATAGTGGCTTAGATTCTTAATGATTGTTCATAAACAATGGGCCCTTAATCCATAAACCAATTCCAATATTTTAAAGTATAAAATTTTCCTTAACTACCCCTAAGAAATAAATTCCCAATACAAATCATCCATATAGTTATGAGTGCAAGAATTTGCTTCTCGAGTCTCTACATTGCCATTGAAGAGTGGTCTGAGTTCTTAGCCTTTGTTCATACATGTCAAGGACCTAAATCAATAATTTACGATAAAAGATTAAATTATATAGGCCTAATTATCATCTCTAATATCCATTTTCCCACATGCACCAAGTCTAGGTTTCAATAAGAAGAACAAAGTTAGTCTTGAACTACCATCCTGCACTAAGAGAGTTTGAGGAGGTCGTATAAGCTTAAATAACACTTTCTTTGTCTTTCCTTGATTTTGGATAGTCTTATATGATTTATTTACATCCTTATGCATTAATTAATGTTTGTAGATCCTCATCTCACATTCATTAAACCACCTTTATTATGACTATATATCGACCTATTTAAATGGTCTAAGGCTTGTTTCGCCTAGATAGGGTTTATCAACATTTACATTCTTTTTTATCGAGTCTGATAGTATTATCAAGACATAATATCAATATGAAATTTTTTTAAAGTTATTTTCCTTCCCTCATACCTCTAATATTCACTCTAAACATGCACCTTCACTTAACAAGCTAGTTAGGCTTGTAGCTTTCATTGAATGTGTATACAGGGTTAAAATAAGTCTTATAGATAATAATTTTATTCTCTAACCTTCCTTTGGGATATTTTAATTAAAATGAAATTTTACACCCTATTCATTTATCCACACTATAATTTAACTATATTTATTAGATATTCTCCTCAAATTTGTAACTAGACTGAGTTGCCTAGACCAACTTATAGGTGATCATTGAGAATTGACTGTGTCTTAAGGAGTTTTAAGGTCTCAATACAAAATTGATCAAATACATGACCCCTTATTACATTTTTATTTTATTTACATTATTTTTAAGTTTTAAATACTTATATGACCCTACATCATCACTTGCATATGCTCCTTTTCTCATGTCTATTCAAGACACAGTCATAGGTGATGATTAGGAAAGAGATCTAACATTGAGCCTTAAAGCTAGCCTCCTCAATAGGCTAGTGACATTTTAATAATGATTAACTTAAATTAATGTTATGTTCACCATATTATAATGGATTAGGGGCAAATATAATTCTTGTTTCTCCTTTTAAAGAGAAGTATTATTCTTACATTAGGATCTAATTTGGCTACTCCTCCAATGCAACAAAATATGAATGACTTATTTGTGGCCTCCAATGGGCAAGGAATAAAGGTATAAATATATTGGAGTAATATGGGATAGTGATTTAGTGGTATATGAGGTTAGAGGGTATAATTCTACAAAAAATCCAATGTTTAAGGAACATAGGATTTGGGACCTCATTAAAGACTTTGAAGCTTTGAATTTGAAACTAGTCTTAAGAGAGGGTAATCAATATGTTGATACATTATCAGTAGTATGATCCCATTTTTATATTCTAAATGGTTTGAAAAGTGTGAAGAATCAACCACATGTTAAGGTATTGGTTAAACCATATATTCAAGATAACAATACAAATTGACAAGTCTTTGATAGTGATAGGTAGATTTCATCTTTTTTATGTGAGGAAGTTGAGTTCTCCTCAAAGTATCAGGCCAAGTTCCAACAATAATATGGTGAATATATAGTGTATATGTAGTCCAAAAAAATTCTTAAAGTATTGGTGACCCTTGAAAGTATCATAAATGAATAAGATCAAGTGAGACAAGAAAATGTAGGCATGTCTTCAAGTGAGGAACATTTTGAGAGAGTTGAAATTTTCAAAGACAAACTCCTCAAGTTAGGAAAAGTATGTACTAAGGTTGAGAAGGATGCCTTTGTTAAATTATGTAGGTAATTTTCATATGTTTTTTCATGGGAATATGGTGACCTTAAGGGTTTTTACCCTAGTCTAGCTCAACACACCATGAAGTTAGATCCAATGCAAAACTGGCAAGACAAAAGAAAATACCCATAAATCCTCAAGTTGAGGTTTTGATGAAGAAGGAACTAATCAAGATAATTGAATGAAACATTATCTTTCTTATTAATAAATCCTCATGGGTTGTTAATCTAATCACTATGAGAAAGAAGTGTGGGGAAATTAGATTGTGTGTTGATTTTACATATTTAAATAAGGTGTCTTAAAAGGATAATCACCCTCTACCTTCAATAGAACAAATAATTCAAATGGTTATAGGGTCTAAATGTTTCTCACTTTTGGATGGGTATTCATGCTATAACCAAGTCTTGGTTAAGGAAGAGCATAGATATAAAATTGCCTTTATAACCAAATGGGGTACTTATGCCTATAAAAATATTCTTTTTGGACTATCTAATGCATGGGATACCTTTCAAATATAAATGGACATGGCCTTCCAAGGTTTGATTAATAGGATGGTGTTAGTGTACCTTGATGATATCACTATTTGTTAAAAAGATTATAGTGATCACTTGGCTCATTTAACACTAATTTATGAGAGGTGCAGGCAGTTCAAACAATCTTTGAATCCTAAAAAATATGTTTTTATAGTCAATGAGGCTAAGCTACTGGGACACATTATTTCAAAGGAAGGGTTGACCATAGACCCATAAAGAGTGAAAGCTATCTTGGCCTTATATCCACCATTGCATAATAAAGCAATACAAATTTTCCTTGGAAAAATAAACTTCATAAGAAGGTTTATACCTAGCTTATTAAACCTTGTAAAACATTTGGAAACCATGCTAAATAAACATCAAACATTCAGTTGGACTAAAGAAGGGAAATTTAACTTTGAAGCTATAAAGAAAGCTATAGCATAAACACCTACCTTGACGAATCCTAACTTATCCAAAAACTTAATTTTTTATGCTTTCTACCATGTTATTTTAACAAAAAAATGAAGGAGATAACATCCCATTGCCTTCTTTAGTTAGGGGCTTGAAGACTATGAAGAGAGGTATACTTTTGTATAAAATCAAGTCTTGGCAGTCATAAGAAGCTTGAAATTTTTTTAGATATGTTGTCTCAAACAACAAGATAAACATCATGGTATCTCACCCAAGTGTCAAAGACTTTGTTCTCAATAGGGACTTGAATGAAAAGAGGGCATAATGGATCACTAAAGCGATAGAATATGATGTAGATATTAAGGTCACCAAACTAATAAGAGCGAGAGGCATATGTGAACACCTTATATGGGATCTTAAAGTTAATAAATAGGGATATTAGGTACAACAAGATTATCCCCAAGCATCAGCACCTTCACATGCTACAATTTAAATACAAGACATGACAAGGTTCTTGCAAATAGGTGAGTGTCCAACCAACTTAGATAGATCAAAAAGGAGATATTTTTGACTCCAATATATGATATGTGTCATTGTAGATTTTTTTTTAAATAAAATATCTTAATGGTATGTTACTTATATGTGTGGAGATTGAGAAAATAGGCAAAATTTTAGAACAATTCCATGATAGGCCTTCACATGGTCATTTTTCTCCTCAAAGAACAGAAACAAAGATCATGAGATCATACTACTATTGGCATAACCTCTTCAAGGACTCCTATTCATGGGTAAGAAGGTGTGGAAAATGTGATTTCTTCATTGAAAATCAAAGGTGGTAGACTTATCCCTTAATAGCATCTAAGTTGACCAATAATTCATGCAATGGGGGATTGATTGTATAGGCATGATTAATCCTCCCTCAAGTACAAGTCACAAATGGATACTCACAGCCATGGATTATTTTACAAGGTGGGTAGAGGTAATATCTCTTAATGAAGCTAATGAAGAATTAGTCCTCCATCTTTAAGAGAGCATAGTGACTAGGTTTGGATCACCATCAACCATCATATCTGATAATGCATTTTCATTCATGAAGACAAAGACAAGTGAATGTGAGTATGAGCATGGAATATATCTAAGAAACTCATCTAATTACTACCCCCAAGGTAATGGGCTTTCATAATCTACAAATAAGAGTTTGATTTTGATATTTTTTAGAGGCCAAACGTGATCATCTGAGGGCCCAAAATTAACGTTTAATGATTTTTTTGAGAATTTTCTATTTTAAAAATTGTATAATTTTAGAAATGGAAGTCAAATTCAGTTTAATTTCATTCCATAGACTAATTTTAGTATTTAGGTTATTTTGAGATATTTTTAGAGCCACACATGCTTGCTTGCAAAACTTACTATAAATAGCAACTGTTAAAAATAGATAGTTTTTTTTACATTTTATATATTTTCAAATTTTTACATGTCAATTCTTAATTTAGAGTTGACGTTTATTTAAGCATGGTTTGAATTTGTAATTATTTCAAGCAATCAATACAAATCAATTTTGAGTATTGTTTCAAGATCTTGACCTATTGATAATTTTTTTGGTCTTAATAGTTTTTGGGTTGATTAGACTTTGTTTAATGGTGCTCTACATCTAGATCATCATCATAACAATTGCCTCAAACTTTATTTTGGTCCTAGCCTACTCCTAATAAAAATTTAAATTGGGAAAAAAAATGACAATATGTCATAAGACAATAATACAAAATCTAAAGCTAAAATAATAGTAAGTCATTTAGTTAAAATTAGTTTTATTGGTTAATGGTTGGGTGAGAGATTACCCTAGTTATTATGGGTATATAAATATTAGTGATGGATATGAGGTGTTTGTATTTGAAGGGATTCATATTTGGATCAACAATTGTTCTATATCAAACTATGTAAATAAACTGGTCAACACCATCAAGGGATCGACTTCTATTACCATCTCCAGCAACTTTATGACTTATCATGGCAAGATCTAAATCTTCACTTCGTATTTGTGTTTTAGATCGATTCAAGACATAAATTGAACTAGTGGCACTCTTTACTTATTATGGAATAAAAATAGGGGAAGTCATACAAGATTGATTCTAAAAAGTATAATTTCATTTAATTATAAATAAGATTTTTTCCATGTTTAACCCTCATTCATTTTAGTTTATTTTCTATGTTGCAGGTGATGCTCCCAGGTATCAGGGGTGACTATACCCAAAATATAAATTTTCAAGTAAACAAAACATTCAACCAATTAAGAGAAGGGATTAATCAATGTATTCTAAGGTATAAATAAAATTTGGGTTTCATTACAGAAAAAATTTCTGCAAACAATTTCGCTTTTGTGATCATGTTTTCATTCTATCTAATCTTTCTTGTAAATTAAGATATCTTATTGAATTTTTAAAATTGTATTCGATACGAGGAAGATTAAAAATGGTTATTTCTCTTGTATTGATCACAAGGTATTTGACACCACCTCAACTATAAATGGGCTCTTCTCATATATACAAGTTTATCCTTGAGTGTGGATTTGGAAGAATTATGGGCTATTACTTCAAAATGTGGGTTTTGAGAGTGGCATATGTCTTTGGAAAAACTCTACCTCTATGAAAATGGGTTTTAAGATGTCATTATTAGTTTTTAGAGAATTATGTGGTGGCATGGATAGTATTGAAGAGAGAGCTAAAATTATTTCTTATCTAGAGATGTTGACATGCTTATTTAGATTTTAAGTCTTCAGAACTTATATAGGCATGGATTTTCTTTGAGAGATCTTTTTTTTCACACAAAATCAATCTTTGTAATATTGTGAGATTTGTTTGAAAGAAATGATTTTTTTTGGGTAAAAATCTTAATTAAATATTTTTGGATTTATCATTTAAAATAAAGGTTTATGGGTTATGTTCTTTTTATTTTTGTTTTAAATTATTAATATTTTAAAATTATTTTTTTAATCCATATTTTAATGATGATTTTTTTTATGAGGCTGTAATTTAATCATTTATTTGGTTGTGTTGTCCCTACATTATGGTTGATGCATTTTAGATAAAGAAATTATATTATTAACAATTTTCATGTTATACATAAACTCATGTCATGATCTTAAATAATACCCTTATTATTAAAGGACATGTGTATTGCATTTTCTCACCTTGTTGACTCACTCTATATAATGATCTCCGAGATTTATTAAAAACTTGGTTATTGTTTCATTTTACCAATTTAAGTTATGCTAGAACATGCTATCTTTTTAAGATTGGTAGGTTTTAATTTTATAGTTCTTTAAAAAGCGTTTGGTTTGATTGAGATATAATGGTTGTGATGAATTAATCTAATATAAGTGGACTCTTATTAAATTACATTTTATATCTATATAATTTGTATAATAATGTACGACTATCGAGTTAAAATGATTATTAAATTAAAGAAGTAAATCAAAATTAGGAAGCTTTTAAAGTAGTTTGAAGAGGTGTTTAGAATGTCTTATGTTCTTGTTGATAGTTTTCGAAATAGGATATATTTGTATTTACTTGAAATGGGATAGATTATTGTATTTATTAATGTTTGGTTATTAGGAATCTACTAAAACAACTCAAAACCATCAAGTTAAAGAAGTAAATTGAAACTAAAAAGCTTCTAAAGCATCTTGAAGACATGTTGAGAAAGTCTTATATTCTTATTGATAGTTTCCCAAATAGGAGACATTTATATTTATTTTCAATGGGTTACACTATTGTGTTTATTAATGGTCCCTTCAATTTTTTTAGATAGATACCAGGGTTTTATAGGTTTCCTACCCATTTATAATATTTAAAAAAGGATAAAAAATATAACTTGGCATGTCAATACAAAAAATAATACCAAGGCCACCAAAAAAAAAGTTGAGCTAGTTATACATGCGAGCCAAAATAACTAGACTAAAATACATAACAATAACACCCTTCCAGGCTTACCAAACCAAGAACCAACCAAAAAGAGAGGACCAAAGTAGAAAAACAAAGGTTTCCTACCTAATCTGAGATAACTATAATGTTTGGTAGAGCTCCAACCTTTTGCAGCTTCTACTAAGACTTGCATGGCGCTAATAACCAGTGCTAAAGAACCACCATGCTCCCCACTAAGAAAACATGTTTCCACCTATTGCCTCATTAGCACAACACCTACAGTCGATAAAGATCAAACACTGCTTAGATGGCCTTGCATTCCAATCGTCATCCCCTGTAGAGGGACTAGAAGAAGCCAAGGAGGCACCAACCCATGCCCATGGAAGATTAGTTTTTCCAGATATTTGGCATCTTCAACACGCTCCCTTGAATGATACTCAACCTTCTAAGCTTCCAATTTTGGTACATAAGGATTTTAGTTGATGCCTTTGGAGGAGGAGGGAGGAAGCAACCTAACTAAGAAGAAGGGAAACAATATTCTTATTGAAAATTCTCTGCATATCTTAAAATAGCCATAAATTTGGTTTCCAAAGCCCTAAAAACTAAAATAAGGAGCAACCCCAAACTATTCAAATCAAAAAAGGACAATTTGACAAAGGGCCCATAGTTCATAGCTATAATTTATTGTAACAGGCACACCCTATGCATAAGAGCAACAAAAAACTAAACTAATTCTACAAAAAGATGCCTGTCATTCATTTGAGATAGGAGATTACTCATGAACATGGAAGCCACTTCTAAATTTACCCTATTTTTGAGACTACAACAAAGATAATCCTCCACTAGAACATTTTGGAGAGCTTGCAGAATCTCCTTACAGATAACCCTAAAACTATTCTTCAAATGGGCTCGTGAGACTAACCCATAAAATGCCATTTCATGAGAGTGTCCCATGCCAATACCACAAGCAAGCCCAAATCATCAACCACCGCACTCTCCATTTCACCTCAGATAGAACCCAAAAGGAGACACCTAGTAGAAAGCACATAGATTATCGACACCTTGGAGATGACACCTTGCAATATGTATAGCACTTGGGGATACCACCTAGCCCATAAATAATATACTACCACTCCAAGTAACCAATATAAACTCACATGAACATGACACCATGCCAAACAATCCTTCTCATGATCTTAGACATTACACCTCCCATCACATGAATGTAGAGATAAAGACATTAAATGCACAGATGAATGATCGATACTCCTTCTAAGTCCTCCCAAGCTTCCTTTTGATTGTCAATTCTTATAGCTTTCATTTGGTCAATATTGTAATTAGCAAGGAATTCAATAGCTACGTTGGCTTCCCAAAAGCAATGATGACAATCCCAATCCAAAAAAGAATCATAGCGTGACCAAGCCTTTTCAAGAATATGAGAATCCTTTTCTATCAACAATCTTTTAATTCCACATAAAATAGCCATTGCAAGATCAACCACCAAGCTTTGAGCTTCAACACCGTTATTGGTCCCATCAATAAGTTTCATGGAAGCTGCACAAATGAGAGACACTAAAGTCTTTTATAAGACATCTAATGCCTTAGGCTCCAAGATTACCTCCAAAAGCATCATCGAAGTTTAGTTTAAACCATCTCGAGGATGGTGGGAGCCAAATCACATTTTATTGTCTTCTAACTTTTGTCATAGCCATGAATGACCCATTAACAGGGACTCTTTAGTGTTTATTAATTATTTTTATGTTTTCTATTATATCCTTTTTTAATCAAATTTTATTATCACATTTAAAACAATAATTCAAAAGTATTCAATTTAGCAGTCTCATTCTTTTTATAATGATCCCTTTATTTTATATTAATGATATGTAATTTTTTTATTATATTTTTTTTCAACATATTTCTATATCACTTTTAAAATAATGAATACAAATATATTTAATCAATAATCTTATTCTCATAAATAATTGAACATATATATATTAATGTTTAATTATATTTAAAAAATAATTTGTAAATGATATTTCACCATAAAAATATGGGTATGACTTTAACAAAAACCAATTCCTTCTCAAATCATTTATTTAAATTATTATTTTTCTTATCAATAAAATTATGTTGAAATAAAATTATATTAAAAAATATAGAATCCAAAACTAAAAGTCCCAACTAAGGGTCCCCTTCCCTCCGTATTGCGTTTCAAAGTAATGAAGTTTGGAATAAATTGAAGTCAAGACACGCGTCATTACGTTGCGAGTGGAAATTTGCATAACGATCAATTGAAGGCTCACAGATGCAATCATTGACTTTTAAAATTGTATTTCCTAAATAACCGATCAATTGATAAAACTTAGACATTTTTAAAAATCATTTTATATAATAAAAATTAATATTTTTATATTTATATGAATATTAATTTTTTTCATTAAAATTTCCAAGAAATACTACGTACACGCACAATCCCTTCATGTATTATTTTCGTTTATTTCACCGGCCATTCTTAACTTTTAATAAATATTAACATTTAAATTATAGTAAATTAAACTAATAAAATTTATAATTAAAAATATTATAATTTGAAATATTATAATTTGTATTTAAATTTATATAAAATTTAAAAGGTAAAAATGAAAAGAAGTAATAGATGGACATTCATGATTCTTTAAAAAAAATAAAATTATATAAAATATATATATATTTAAAAAATAAAAATAAAATATTAGTTTTAAAAAATTATATAAACAATTAAATATAAACAAAAAATTATGCTAGTATTTGGTAATTAAAAGTTTGTATTAATTAATTTATCTATATTTTTATTATTTTTATGAGAATTTTATTTGTGTGTTTTTAAATTATTTCATTGAATTTTAATAATGAAACTTTTTATAAAATAAAAATATTGCAAAAATAAAAAATATAATATAATTAAAAATTAGATTATTGTTAAAATATAATTATATCTCAAATTTGAATAATATTTTTACCCTTCTAATATGATAAATTTAAAATAATGTATAATATTAATTACAAAACTAAGAACTAACTTATATTAATGTAAGTTACACTAGCATATATATGTTAAATGAATCTATATAAAATACATAGATAAAGATCATTCTCGAGGCATCTATTCTACCAATATCATAATTTAATAAGATATAAATGTCTTCAAAATAATATATATTAGTATATTTTACACACGCAAACAGATATATGTATATGTATATCTCTATATTTATATCTATATATTTAAGAATAAAATTATAATTCACTTGTTATTAAATTCTTTTATTTTGAATTAAATAAATTATTACAACAAAATCACAACATTATAATTCTCCGTATAAATAAATAAATATAATACATCCACCATATATTTCATCATGGTAAAAACATAATTAATTTTTTTTCAATTTTGAAGTAAATAAATTATCACAATAAAATTATAATTCATCGAAATAAATAAATAAATAATATTAATATTTGATAATTAAAAACTTTTATTAATTAATTTACTTATATTTTTATTATTTTATGAGATTTTTATTTATACGTGTTTTAATTATTTCATTGAATTTTAATAATGAATAATTTTATAAGATAATCAAAATATACGTCAATAAATATCTTTAAAAAATATAAAAATATAATACAATTAAAAATTAATTTATTGTTAAAATATAATCATATCTCAAATTAGAATAATATTTTCAATTTTTTATTATTATTATTATTATTATTATTATTATTATTATTATTATTATTATTATTATTATTATTATTATTATTATTATTATTATTATTATTATTATTATTATTATTATTAAATTGAGAACCAACTTATATTAATATAAGTTACATAGTAAAATTATTATCACTTCTCAAATACTATTGGAAAATAAAATAAAGTTATAATTTTAAAGGAAATACTTTAAGATAAAACCCTCCTAATATGTCCGTTATTTAATGATATTATGTAGCATATCTTGTTTCACAAAATTTTATATCAAAACAACCAAATTAATGTTTGAGATTTTATTCTCAATCTAAATACAAATTATCTAAACAAGTTAAACATATAATATTGAGTAATTCTATTTTATTTAATGAGATTTTTAGGATTTAATTTTATCTAATTTTAAAGAATATACAATCATGTACATTTAAAAATTAAGAATACAAATAATTATAAAAAGTGTTTTAAGATAATATCAATATAAAACATCTAGTTTGGATAGGTGTGATCCCTCTCTCAATTTGTACATTTAAAAAATTAAGAATACAAATAATTATAAAAAGTGTTTTAAGATAACATCAATATAAAACATCTAGTTTGGATGGTCTAGGTGTGATCCCTCTCTCAATTTTTAGGGATTTATAAACCAAGTTTCTAGCACTTTTAAGCTATGTGGAAAATTTATAAGTAGAATTATATTTTCCTTTCTCTCATCTAAGGCATTTTCTTCCCCCTCTTATGGTGGCATCAACGAAAGTCCTTATTTTGGAGTTGAAAGCTTGGACGGTTGTGTGTCATTTTTAGAAGCATGTAAAGGCTATTAAATTATTAGAAAAGTTGGTTTTTCATAGATGTGAGATGGCCCCCTTATGGATTATTCACATTCCTCTTTGAGTCAAGATTGTTAAAATGCAGGGCTGACTGAACAGTGTTCACTCCTCACTAACTATTGGGGATGTGCTCACTAGGTAGAAGTAGGTGGTTGGGTCTCAAAGTGTGGAATATGGTGCTTTCTGGTGGTGGTCAGAATAGACCTAGAGGTCCTGATGGAGGATGTTGAAGGCAAGGGTGGAGCTTTATTAGAAGTCATATTCATTGATGACTAGATCAAAAGGATTCTAATTTTTTGTTTGTGTCTATTGTGGTTTCGTTGTTTCAAGGTTTGTCTATAGCATTAATACTTTTTATATTCTTATTGTTTTGGCTTGTCATTCTAATTGGTTAAGGTAGATCTTGGTGGCATTGGTTGTGTTAGAGTTTTTAATATTCTAGGCTATGTTTTGTAATCTTTTTTTTGTTAATATAAATGGGTGGGGGACCCACAAACCTAATATATATCCAAAAAATATCAATATAAAACTAAAAAGTTCCTAGTATTTTTTGCCTCGTATAGGATACACCACCATTAAAAATATACAAAGAAATACTTTTTGGAAATATTTTAAATTTTATTTTCTTAGAATCTTGCCAAATTTCATACACTCTCCTTCATTCAATTATTGATGAATTAATTCATGCTAATGACACTCTCATTAAGGGATCTAATGTATCCAATGTTAGATTTATTTTTTAAATATCCTTTAGTATGTTTTTCCTTGAAAATTATCTCTCATATGTAATTATACTTGCATGAATAATGAGAATCATTTGTTATAACTTTTTTCTATTTGGAAAATTAGTAAGTGATTCTGTGAGACACAAAATACTCCAAGTTTATTTCATTGATAATAACTCACAACTAAGATGAAGAGTATCAAAAAATATATGGAACTCTCATGTACAATATTTAAAATAAAATAATGTTTCATTTTATTCACACTCATTTAAAGTATGTTGCATATGTTGAAAATTATTATCAATCCAACTCTTTAAATTATCTACTCTAACATGAGCATCCTTTGGATAATGACAATGGCTAAACAAATTTACATGATTAAAAAATGGAAGATTAGGAGATCTTGAATTAAACAATCTATAAATGCTTTAACATTTAATTTTGAAAGTTGCTTACAACTCTCAAGGGAACCAATAATGAAAGGAATCCATGGATGTTTATGCTTCAATGTAGTCACCATGCACATGTGGAATAGGCAAAAATTGTAATTCATGCGTATGAAAAAAAAAACACTCTTTATTTATTAAGCTCAATATAGCCAAATTTAGATGTTTAAGTAAGTAACATGTGCTATCTACAAGTGTGTCACTCCTTAAAAACTATTTGTTTAAGGTGTTGATAGTAATATCTATGGATGTATTTAAAGATGTAAGATAAATACTCTTCTTGAATGTTTTTATTCAATTTTTTTGGCATACAAATTACATCTCTAAGCTTATGTAAACAAAATTAGACTTAGAATATTCTTGCCTTATCATACCATGAATCCCCCTTTTCTTTTTTCCACAAAGTTAATATATGAGGCATCAATAGAATAAGATTTTAAATAACTTGTCCTTATAAAAGACATTTAACTCCATGAATTTGAAGAGCTTCAAGAATTTTAGTTTGGATGATTTTTTAATGATTTCATCATTCTTTTTATTAGACTTTTTAATCCAAGAGTATATCTTTTTGCTAATTTTTTAACAACTGGTAATTTAAGATTTTTTTGGAAGCATATGATGTAGAAAAATATTTTGGATGATCAATGTAATTAATATTTATAATATTAGGTAATTCTTTTCTCAAAATAATAACCAACCCATTTTCACTTCTAACCATAGATGAAGCACCATCTATACAAATTGTTATCGATATTTTTATTTGAAAAGGCACCTTGATTCCTTGAAATTATTGACTACGCCATAAATTATCTTTCCTCTTCCATAAAAATCATTTATGAGATTTAAAAATTCTAATTTTGGTGGCCCCAACCCCTTTGAGTCCATAAAAGTTGGATAAACCACAAATTGTTTCTCTACATTACAATCAATGAACAAAATGGACTATATAACATTTTTTCATTTTGCATCTCTTTAAGATGCCAATATATAGAAAAAAGGAAATTATTTATAGACATGTGACCTCTATATGATTTGGAGTCCTTATTCTTTGGCATGTTTGGCAATTTTAAGTCCATTTCAAAAGAGTAAAAGGATTTATATTTTGAGAGGGGTAAATTTTATTTCACCATCCAATAAACTATTTTCATAGTTGTGATTACTCTTTATTTTTTAATATCATTGTCATTTACCATGTGTTATTGAATAGGTTTTTCTATCATTTCATTACCACTTGTCCATTTTTCTTGTAAAATTTTATAGATGCTTGAATTGTCATAAGTAATTGTTGAATCATGTTGTATATTACTACAACCATTATTTGTTCCCTATGGTCCAAATACATTGTGTGCTTAAAAATATATGCATTTCATAACAATTTTACCTTCATGGAATGCACATCTCAACCACTTAAATTTGATTTTCCATTCCCCTCGAAACTCTCTCTTTATTTTAGGTTTATTTTATTCTATTTTTCATTCTAGTTTCTCCTACTTGATATTATCCATTACAATCATCATCATGCTCTAGAATATGAAAATATTCATTCAAATCAAAATCATAATTGTCTTTATTTTGTAGTGATAAAAGTAGAGATGTAGAGGATTAAGAAAAGAAATGCTTGATAAAGTGATTACTATTTTTTCTTTCTTTGAGATATTATCTATTTTCTATACCTAGATATAATGAAAATAATTGAAAATAGTTACATATTATAGTGAATTTTATTTAAATATTACACTTAATAAAAGAATATATTTCAATTAAAATTTGAATATTAAAAATATATCATGACCATGTGACATGACATTTGTGATTAGAATGAAATATGCATACATCAAATTCTTGGACATGTAAGAAAAATATAAGTGAGGTGATATACAACTCTAACCTATCCGCTTTGATATTATTTAGCCTTAACGTTACTTATATTTTTTGGGTTATATGAAACTCTACCCTATCCCCTTTGATGGTGGTCTACCAAAATTAGAGTTAGGTATTATTATTATTTTCTTAAAAAATATAATTTGGATATGCATATAAATATAGTATAAAGATGATAAATATGAGCAATGGTTTTATTTTGTAGCTACCAAGATCAATGTATGAATTTTGGATTCATTCTTGTATAATTATTACAACACTAATTTCATTGACCCAAATTAATTAATAGATTTATGTTTCAAGTATAAGATAAATGATGCAGGATATAATGAAAGAAAAACTTAAACCACACAGTCCAGAGAGTTAGCACAATGAGTGGATAGACTTGTAGTCCTACATATAGAAACAATATGATAGCTGAAATAATAAATGTTTTTTTATTAATTCAAATGAGGAATTACATCCCAAATACATGATACAATTTGATTACAAAATTTTATAATCACCACACTCTAACAATGAGATGTGTTGAAACCTTTCACAATCTAAAATGTATGACTTGCATAAATCTATGATTGAAACAATCTAGGTTCCCAATTTGTCTAAAAGACTCTAAAGACTTCCAATAACTAACAAAGAACCAAATCCACAAGAAATATCTATTACAAGTGTGAGGATGTGTTTATATGGATACATGATCAACAAATACACACTAATGCCACAATCATTAAATATAGGCAATACATCACTAGGATACATAATTTTTATATGATAGTAACACATCACTATGCATCACCATTATTAAATTCTCAATCCATTCCTAATGTCCATAACACATTGTAAGTTTCATAACATGTCACCAAGACTTATTTTAAATCCCATAATTGCTTGAATAGGTCATACCTTGCTAGAAATTAGTCATAAACAAGTTTCAAACAAAGATCATTATCAAACATAATATATAACCTTAAACCATAAACATATTTGAAAAATGAGCTCCAAATGATGTGAAAATGATTCATATAGAACCATGGGTTACCGAAACACTTGTATTGAATATTTCATTTTCTAGATAGACCATAATATTGTGTTGAGAAACTCATGTGTGGTAGAATGAATAATATTATATCCCTTAACACCATTTGGATACCCAAAAAAATAAAATATCTACTGTGTGGATCCATCTCCTTAGGTTTCTTCTTATGAATGTAGGCCATAGCCAAGGATCCAAAAACTATTAAGTTATTAATTGCATGTTTTCAACTTCTCCAAGATTCAAAATCTCTTATTCCTTTTAAGGCTCAATGAGGAACACGTTTCTAGATGAAACATGCACAGTTAGTGGTCTATACCTAGTACTAAGGTGCAATACACTTAGACTATACTATATAGTTTGTTATTTCCTTCAAGGACCTATTTTTGCATTTTGCCATATGTTGAAGATTGTATGTAACTATACATTATAAATTAATCCCTTTTTAAGTGTATAAATACTCAAAACAATGGTTGGCATACTCACCACCATTGTCTATACAAAAAATAATGATGATTTTCCCTAATTGTTTCTCTACAAGATCCTTGAAGTCCTTAAATTATAAAAAACTAAGCTGACTTCTATTGAAGAAAGAAAGCCCAATTATATCTTGAAAATTTATCAATCAAGTTAACAATATTCTAGTCCTGCTAAATGATGGCTATGAAAATGACCAAAAAATATCATTGTGAACTGGCTCTTAAATATATTTATATCTACATGATTTGCCTTTATCATACTTCTATTAGAACAACTTCACTTTTTCCATAAACCACTTCAAAAAACCCTCTCCAACAAACTTATACAGAAGTATCATCACCCACCAATATAAAATACATAGAACATGGCTCCAAGGATGATAAAAGGTCATGTGATGAAGCTATGTGATACAAAATATCAAAATTAATCATCCATGTGGAAGGCTAGGATGAAATTGCAACAAGGGCCTTTCCCTTTCCTTTCCCTTTACCACCATATTTTTCCTTATAGGACTCTTAATTTAATGAACTTTGTGTGATGGAATCAATAACACTTATATTATAGTTCTTAAGAATTTTTGGTAAGTGATTTATCTATTTCTTTTGACATTCATGAATAAATAAATAGAATATTTAAGGATGATATTGTAACAAGGGCATTTCCCTCTCTTTTTTATTTACCACTATATTTTACCTTAGAGGAATCATGAGTTAATGAAATTTGTGTGAAAAAATCAGGGACACTTATACTATTCTTCCCAAGAATTTTTATTAAGTGATCTATTTGTTTCATCATACATTTATGGAGAAAAATATAGATCACTTAAAAAAATTATTGAGAAAAATAATATAAGTGTCCTTGATACCATCACACAAAGTTAATAAACTCAAGAGTCCTCTAAAATAAAATATAATTATAAAGGGAAAGGAAAGGGTGATGCTCTTGTTTCAATTACATTCTAGCCTTCCACATGGGTGATTGATTTTGGTGCTTCGTATCACATGGCTTCATCACATCAACTTGTATCATCCATGGATCCATATTATATGTATTATATAATGATTGGTTATGATACTTATATATAATTTTATAGGAAAGGGTTTGTTGAAGTGAGTGATGGAAAAATCAAGAATGTTCTATGTGTTCCCTCTCTATCAACTAATCTCTTATCCATTTATCAAATCACTCACATTGGTTTATGAAAGAGAGTTTAGTATACCCTATATTTTGTGATTATTGTATAATTTCACAATGGTTCTATAGTGGTAGTTAGGAAAACAAATCTCTAGTCATGGTTGTACACCTTCTCACACTTCTAACTTGATCACCCTTATACTTCACTAGTCACTCTGATGAGGTGATTCAACTATGGTATGAGTAATTTGGCCATATTAACTATCACTACTTGGAGCAACTCATTTGGCATGGCATGGTTATAGGATTTCCTTGTGTTTAATTTTATGTTGATGTCTGATAGAGTTGCATACATGGTAAACATCTAGAATATAAGTATGATAAAGGCAAACCATGGAGAACTACACAGAATTTGGAGCTAGTTCACATTAATATTTTTGGGTCATTTACATAGCCTTAATTTAGTAAGACTAGGTATATTCTTACCTTCATTGATGAATTTCAAGGTGTATTTGGGTGTACTTTATTCAACATAAGTCTGAGGTTTTTGATCTTTTTTAGGACTTCAAGGCTCTTATGGAGAAATATTCATGGTTTTTGCATACAGACAATGGTAGTATGCCAAACATCATTTTGAGTAGTTTTAAAATTCAAAAATGATTGATTTATAATGTATAGTTCTATATGGTCCTCAATAGAATTGTGTGGTAGAATTAAAGAATGAGTCCTTGAAGGAAATCAGATTTTTTATGATACACTCTAAATCTCTTTCATCTTATTACTATGAAGAGGCCATTAATTGTACATGTTACATCAAGAAACACATTTTTCATTGAGTCTTAAAATGAATCACTCCTTTTGAAGCTTGGAGTGGTTGGAAACCCACAATTAATTACTTCATAGTTTTTAGATCTCTACCTATGGCATAGATTCTTGAGGAGAAACATAAGGTGATGGATCTAAAGAGTAGGCCTTGTATATTTTTGGTATCTAAATTGGTGTTAAGGGATAAATGATTATTCATCCTACCAAACATGAATTGATCATTGAGATGAGTGTTCCTTTTCAGGTTGGTCTTTTAGACCCCACACTTGACACTTCTCCCTCCTCCTCGGACTCGTTAGGATTTGATGATAGTTATAATGATTCAATTTAACCTAAGTATATTCTTGATGATGATAATAGAGATATGGAATCACATCCTTCCTCCCCTAATCACTTTTTAGAGGTTAAAGAATCTCCTCTTAACTCTTTGACTTTAAGCCCTATTTTAGCTATAGAAACACTATAAGGTGTAAGTGATTGGGTTAGGGATCCATCAAATATGAAGTAAACACACCCACTATTATATTATGTTTCACATGTATTTATTATCTATACTTATGATCCATCAGATACCAGGTAAACACTCATAAGTGAGATACACCTATGCATGAGTAGTATAGTTCTTTGATTAGGAGCCAAACTTATAATTTGGTAAACTTTCCTAAGAGAAGGAAACTTTCTCTATGTATATGAATCTATCAAAAACATTTTATAGTAGATAGGTTGGTGGTTAGTTTCAAAGCATGACTAGTAGCAAAAGGTTTTTCACAACTTCATGGTATTAAATATATTGAGAACTTTGTACCAATTGTAAAGATGAACTCTATCCAAATCACTCTTTACATTACTACATCTCATCATTCAGAGGTTCATTAGATGGATGTTAAAAGTGCATTTATTGAGTGAGACCTTCAAGAGAATATATATATATATATATATATATATATATATATATATATATATATATATATATATATATATATATATATATATATATATATATATATATATATATATATATATATATATATATATATAGTAGCCATAAGGTTTTTATAATATTATTTCTTAGTATATAGACTTTAAGAATCTATCTATGGCCTCAAACATGGCTCTTGAGATTGGTATGACAATATGGAATCCTTCCTTATCATATTTGTGTTCACTAGATGCCATTCTAGTCTAAAATTCTATATTGTATGGCATGATGAATCATTTTTTATTCTATTTTTTTATGTTGATGACCTATTTATCACATGGAGTTATTATGATCCTTTATTGTAGCAGTGAAAACTACATTGCATGATAATTTATCCATGAATAGCTTGGGTATGTTTCACTACTTACTTTGGATTGAGATTTCATATTTTGAGTCAGGGATCACCATTGTACAATCTAAGTATGCTCAATTTGCTCACACAATTTCACATGGTTAATATTAATCCAACTCCAAATCCCTTTCTTTTTGGGGTCAAGCTTAAGGCTAAGTGTTATTCTCCATTGGCTGATGTTATCCTATATATAATCTTATTGGTAGTCTCATTTATCTAACTCACACTAGACCTGACATTTCATACATAGTGGGCATGGTATCTAGATTAATGTAGACACTACATGAGCTGCATTAGAAGGAAATCAAATGGATTCTCCACTACATTTAGGGTAATCACAGTTTCGGGATTCACTATGGAGTAGGTATTGATGTTGAATTGGTTTGGGTTGATAAATTTAAATTGGGTTGGAGATTTTTAGAATCACTACTACACTTCAAGACGCAGTTTCTCACTTGCTTCAAGACTGATTAATTGGTCAATTAAGAAGTAAAATTCTATTGATTTATCATCTACTAAAGTTAAGCATAAAGGAGATATTAATTTTGATATTGAATTTATTTCACTTCAAGGTATTATTAATAATTTTGGTATCTAGTTTAGATGACCCATAATCATCTTTTAAAACAATTAGAGCACCAACCAGATATATAAGAATCTAGGCTAACATCAGTAGACCAAGTACATCAAGATTAAAAAATAATTAATTTGGGAGTTCATTCATGGATATGTCATTTATCTCATATTTTAATATCAAATGGATATGATAACTTATATCTTCACCAAACCCTTCACTAAGAGTAAGTATCTTCACTTGTAAGCTATTCTTAGGGTGTAAACAACTTCAATTTCATCTTCAGGGGGAACTTTCTAGTCCTTTATTCTTATATCTCTCTACTTTTAGGGGGGACTTCTCTATATTATTATGGGTGATTTATATGTACTTAGATACCTAATTAGGCCTAATTTTTAGGAGTCAATTCTTCTATCCACCTAAGATATGCTTAAGGTAAGGTGTTAGTGTAAGTTTTTTATTCCACTTATGGTTATTCCTACACATGTATTTATATTTCTTAGGTGTAATAATGAGTTAATTTAGGTGTAATAATCAGCTCATTTAGGTGTAATAATGAGGTCACCTAGGTCTAATAATGAGGTCATTATGATAGATCTATATGTTTCATATACACATGCATAAATTGTAGTCAACTTTGTTGGTGTTGATGTACTAGTCATTTACCAACCATTTTTGACATTTTTTACATGATGCCCACTATTCATTTGGAAACTAACCTATTTTCACATTTTCAAATGTAGGTGGATTTATGTCTCTTCTCCTATTTATGTACCCCTCCTCAAAACTATTTTCATCGATGTTGAATGCAAGTTGTTATTTTGCTCATGTTTGGTTGATTTATTATAATAAGACATTTAATGTGTTCAAATCTTTCCATTCCTTAATCCTCAATCATGGCCCATTCTAAAAACCCATAAGAAATAATATTCTATGAAATATCAAGTTATAATAGTGTGGTGAGTCTTCCATGTCCAATCTCATGATTGGACACCTGGCTAAATTATGCAAGCGATAAATTAAATATGAAAAGAAAAAATTTAGCATCTTAAAAACACACCAATTTCATATTATGAATGTTTCTAAAGTTATCCTTGACCTTGTACCTAGGGTCAGTTAAGTGAGGTCACAAACATTATAAGAGTAAGCTACCATGAGGAAGCATTAATTTACATGTTAAGTCCTCAAGGTTTGAAAATTTTCTAGTGAAGAAAAGATTCATTTGGTTTCCATGCAAAAAGTCACTTATTTGAAACATACACCATTTTTATTGAACATATTCTATATCTTCCAAAGGAGAGGGACTGCAGGACTAGTTAAGCATAGTTTTGCAATCAAATAACACCAATTTTTTATTTATCTATTTGTGAGTATCACCCTAATGAGGTTGTAACTATTAGGTCATCAAAATTGTATGTTGCAAAGGAATAATGGTGATTGTCACCTTCAATCTGTGAGAGAGAAATAGTTTTGCTCTAGTGTTGGATGGCATAACTTGATTATCATTAAGAGTAGAGAAGCTATAATTGAGACCTCATGTAAGTTGATGCACCTTTTTTTGGTGTCCTAGAGGCACCATGAGAAGTTGAAGCATTATTCCTATTATTCACAATATTCCATCCATCACCTTCATAGTTGGTTAATTTGTTATGTGGAACATCTTTTTCCTAAATGTCATTCTTGAATCATATAGTTTGAGGATTGGTATCATAAATAAGAATTAAAAATCCCAACTAGTATTCGCCTTCCTTGCGAATTGCATTTATAAGTTGCCAACTTATTTACATTTTTTTGGGAAATATATACATCTTTAGGTCAGTCTTTCCATTTTTTATTATTTTCTTTGTAAAAAATATCTTTGTTATAATGAATTAAGGCTCACAGATGCAATCATTGACTTTTAAAATTGTATTTCCTGAGTAATCGATCAATTGATAAAACTAATAGTCATTTTTTAAATTCATTTTATATAATAAAAATTAATAATCATATACTTATATGAATAATAATTTTTTTCATTAAAATTTCTAAGAAATACTAAGTACATGAACAATTCTTTTATGTATTATTTTTCAATCGGTTATTCTTAATTTTTAATGATTATTAATATTTAAATTCAAAGATTTGATGCTTTCACAGTTCATAAGATTACTAAAATTTTTATGGAAAAAACTGTGTATGAATTTTTAATTCTCAATGTTTTGGATCATCTTCCATTATTCTTCATCAAAAAAAATTATGGAAGATAATCCGAAACATTGAGAATTAAAAACTTATACACAATTTTTTCCAAAAAAAATTGGGTAATATTTAGATTAAATTAAATTAAACTAATAAAAATTATAATTAAAAATATTATAATTTGTATTTAAATTTATATAACAATTAAAAGGTAAAGTTGAAGAGAAGTAATAAACGGATATACATTATTCTTTATTAAAAAATTATATGAAAAAAATATACATTTAGAAAATTAAAAAATTCTCAATTTTTAAAAAAAGATAAAATAATTAAATATAAATAAAAATTATGTTAGTATTTGGTAATTGAAATCTTTTAATAATTAATTAATTTATATTTATTTTATTTTTATGAAAATATTATTTGTGTGTTTAAATTATCTCATTAAATTTTAATATGGAAGATTTTATAATATGATCGAATGTCAATAAAAATCTTGCAAAAAATAATAATAATAATATAAATAAAAATTAGGTTAATGTTAAAATATAATCATATTTTAGATTTGAATAGCATTTTTAATTTTATAATACAATTAATAATTACAGAACTAAGAACCAACTTATATTAATATAAGTTACACTAACATATATTTTTTTAAAAAATTATGTAAAATATACTTATAAATATCATTTTCAAGTATCATTCCACTAAAATCATAATTCAATAAAATATAAATGCTTCAAAAATGATGTGTGTGTGTATATATATATATATATATATATATATATATATATATATATATATATTACAATAAAATCATAGCAAACTTATAATTCATGTGTCATAAAACAAATAAATAAATAAGTAAAAAAATACAATAAATATAGCTATCTATCATATATTAAATTTTTTATTATGAAATAAATAAATTATCACAATAAAATTATAATTCATTTGTTATGAAACAAAATTATAATTTATATGCCATAGAATAAATAAATAAATACAATAAATATAATTATTTATCAAATATTAATTTTATTTATTTTGAAATAAATATATTAACACAATAAAATTATAATTCATTTGTAAATAAATTACTATTTAATAATTAAAAGTTTTTATTAATTATATTTTAATTGGTTTTTTTAACTTTTATTTGTATATGTTTTTTTTATTTCATTAAATTTTAATAATGAAGAATTTTATATCATAATCATATTTTTATTAAAAATATAGTATAATTAAAAATTAAATTATTGTTTAAATATAATCATATTTTATATTTGAATAGTATTTTTAATCTTATAATATAATAAACTTAAAACAAATTATAATAATAATTACAAAACTAGAATCAACTGAACGCTCCTTTCCCCAGCGTGTGGATGAAATTGTTGGCTGCAATTTTCAGCTCCTTCTATGTGAATGTTCGGAGCCAAGTACCCTCTCGTTCCTCTTGTAGTCGTGATAACGTGGCTTAAATCTCTACGCACAAACTTTGCCAACCCAAAAATTTATTAAATTGAAGAAAAATCGCCATCCAGTAGAATGTTTTCGGGCTTAACATCGACGTCAACGATGTGATCTTTTCAATTCTCATGGAGATAAACTAACCATCTTGCAGTAACTAGTGCAATATGAAATTGTGAGAACCTTTTGGCGATGCTTTTGCACAAAACCCTCGGAGCGTTATCAAATTCACATCTTGTATGTTTCCAACAGATCTAATATCAAATTCATCTTGTCTTGAACCTATGAATTTTTTGACTGCTGCCGTTTGAGAGAGATCCTTTGAATACAGAACCGAAAGCTCTTTCCCAAGCGTGTGGTTGAAATTGTTGGTTGCAGTTTGTAAGTGATTGTTCGGAGCGACACTGGCATGTCATCCTCTCTGTATTTCTGAAGCAATCTTCCACGGATACGCTAAATAAATATTGCACACAGAAAAGCCAAACCCGACGAGTTTAACTAGCACAAATAACAAGCTCTAATATCTTACTTGACTAGTTAATAGACTTGACTGTGAACAATTACAAATAAACTAGTCACGCAACTAAACCAAATAGACTAGTCACGTAAAAGTGCTCTGACCACAGACATATTATCGCGCTCGAAGATCTTACCGAACAACAGGCTCTCCTCCGTGAGGGTATTTTATTTATTTGTTATCATTTACATTTAATTAAAGAGATTTGAGATTCTGAGTGAAACTCTGTACAACTTTTTTTAAAGTTATAAAGAACAGCAAGATAGTTACACATCGGCAGAATAGAGCTTAGCATGTTTTCAATTGATCTTTCCATTTACCCTGCCGATGTGTAACGAACTTTAAGATCATTTACAGTAGCTGTATGGCTTTAGCCACATCTGCAGTCTCGTGAAGATTTTTGAGTGAGAAAGTAGCACGATAGTTACACTATTCAGTAGGGCTAATGCATATATATAATTTGTTTTTTAAAGTTATGTACAATACATTATATCAGATAAACATTCAGATCTTGCCTTGTATTTGTACTATTTTAAAACTGACTAGTCACGTAAAAATGCTCTGACCACAGACATATTGTCGAGCTTGAAGATCTTTCCCAACAACATGCTCTCCTCCACCAGGGTATTTTATTTATTTGTTATCATTTACATTTAGTTAAAGAGATTTGAGATTCTTTTAGCAATGAGGTATGATATTTAGAAAGAGAAATTCATACTTAACATTTTTGTTTATATTTGATTCTACATACCAAAGCAACTACGCACTCACATTAAATCAAAACATGTTTGATTAAGCAATCTCGCCCTTATCATCTCAAATTCTATTTAAAAATTTCCAAACTTTCTCCATTTATGGTATCATAGAAGAAACAAGGAAAAGTATTAGATCGGACACAGCTAGGCACGTTTCTATAGAAATGGTTTTGCACAGTAAATTCTGCACCTAAATAATGGAATGTTTTTTTTTTTTTTGACATTGAGCTTTGATTTCTTTTGTCCTTTAAAATGACCGTTTGTTAAAGGATATTTTTGTGTTTGAACAATACAACTCTATTTAACTTTACTTGCCATGTAAAATTTTATTCAACATTGCCCTTCTTATGTGAGTTTGTAAAGAAAAACATTTTTTAATTACAAAAAATATAATTGATTAATTCAATAGATTCTATTGGTTTATTTGAAATCCACTGCACTTGTGTTGGGTGTCTGTTATTAGGTTCAACATCAAGCATAGTTTTGGATAGTTCAAATGCCAATCATTGCCCATTTTGGGTTGTAAATATGATTTAAAAGAACTAGAAAATGGTCCCTGCTTGTAGAAAAAGTTACAGTCAATGAGCTTTTGTAAAGGGATATAACTATACATGCTATATGCATTTCATCTATGGATGTTTCCTACGCATATGGGGCATATGTGAGTCATGTAAATTTCAAGATTGAGTATTATTATTTTCTTTAAACTGCAACTGAAGTGCATCATTAGCACTAAAATGGTCAAAACAATATTAGTTTATTCAACATTGTCCTTCTTATGATCTATGTGCAAATCACATTTACAAGATGATCCATGTTCAAATCTCAAAAATGGCATGTTCAATGGCAAGCAAGCATAAAAACCTATATGGCATTTTCTATTTTACCAATTGAAATATTGAGCATATGAGGAGAAACATAGTTTGTGTGTTTGTTTGTAGTATGTCACTATTTTCACAACCCCTCTCCAGTTGGCATTCCAATCACTTATGGAATTCCCTAATCCAACTCAGAGATGTAACAAGAACAGACTTAGATCAAGTTATAGATGAATTGACTGAAATTTTTAGTCGGCGACCACCTTTTTGGGCTACTCATGCAAATCACGTTGCCAAGATTTAGTGGAATACTAATAATGCTTTTACTTTGGAGTTGTTAAAAGGCAGTTGGTCGCATCGACAAATGGAAACATTGGATTTAATTTTTAAGTCTAATGTCTTATTGGAATTAATTATTTTACA
Organism: Torreya grandis; assembly: GCA_037957365.1. NCBI lineage: Eukaryota > Viridiplantae > Streptophyta > Pinopsida > Cupressales > Taxaceae > Torreya > Torreya grandis. The sequence continues at coordinate 500,301 of JARHVA010001207.1, forward strand.
GCATGAAATATCATTAAATCCCATGATGAAAAGTTGGTTTGACATGTAATTTGATAGAACTAGTTATGCAACATTCTTGCCAAAGACATTCTTTCATACATATCACCTTGTGATTAGATATCAACTTTCAACATGGGACAGTCTTCATGATAATTGTGTATAATTATGAAATTCTCCAGATTTAATTCATGAATTAGATCCTGAATACATGTTGGATGAACTTACATAAAAAGAAGCAATGTGGTGTAAAAGTCATTTTCCAACACCATCAGAAGAATCTGAGGATGATCTAAATGCCCATGATCATGATGGGTACTACTCAGATTAGTTGTAAACAATTGACATTGGACAATGGTATAATTTTATAAATGTAATGAAAAAAGATCTTTTTGATCATGACAGCTTCTTGTATAATTGTGTTCTCTCTTCTCATGGGCCTCCGTAAATTTAGTGGCCAAAAATTTTGGTCCGGTATGTGGGAATTATGGTAGTGGTGGTCTATGAGAAAATCATTTAAATAAAAATTGGTGGCCTGTTTTGCTACACTAAAGCTCTAATAACTCAATATGGTTTATGCCTTGCCCTTACTGTGGGTGATAATGAAACCTACCATTATAATTTAATATGATAAATTGCATCACATATGGGCTCATATAATTTTTAATGCACACATGTTGTATAATTTTTTTTGTGTGTCGCCTACTAGTATTTCCTTTCACGCATTGCTCATAAATTAATAATATGTCCATGCCTCTAATTGAATACATTGAATGATTAGAGTATGGATAAAGAGAATATCATGTGGGCTTCTTAGCAATATCTCTTTTTTTACCCTCTCCTAATTCTATGGGCTTTATAGCAAATTACCTATTCTCCAACCCTTGTCTTCATTTTATGGGCTTCCTAACAATTTTTATTTTTTCTAACCCTTTCCTAAAGTTATAGGCTTCGTAGCAAAATCACATTCTTGAGCTCGACCCTCATGAACGTAGTTAGTGCATTCCATATAAGATTATCTATAAATGCAACTACCTCATGCATGCACTATTTTGTCCATTTATACATTTTGATGCATTTATTTTCATATGTCTTATGAAGAGTTTTATATTGATTTCAATAAAAAAATCCCTCTATAATACATGGAAACTTGTGTTTACTCAAAATATGAAAAATCCATTTCTAATTCATTCAACGAAATGATGTCCTTGTAGGCTGCAATAGATGGCAAAAAGGTGGGAAGAAATAATTTGCCTTGAAATAAAGAAGCCACGTGAGGGTCCATTTGATTTCAGTTGTATTAAGTGGGCCAATTTTCTTGACATCAACAAGGAAGACTTATGGGTTACCTGGTTTGAATAGAACAAGGTTGGCGACTTCATCAAAGGAGAATCAAGAAGGGTGTTATTCCCTATAAATTTTCATGTTTCACATCGCAAGAGATATTCAAATTTTGCTGAAAATGATATCAAGATCACCACAGTCTTTGAATATGTCATGTGAGTCACCTCACAATATACATTGCAAGCTAGTGTCTATTTAGATGTTGTTATGTTTTATTTATTTACATTTTGTTTTCATCTTGCATGATTGTTTATTTGTTCACCACAATCATGTAGGTATTGGTGTTCATATGACCCCAATCACTTTTGGGAAATTGATGCCATGTCCAAAGACAGGTCTTTAATACCCAAGTCATGAAAGGGTACCCAACTAGTTCAAAGGTATATAAGGTGCAATTGTCATTGCCATTGTCATTTCAACACATGATGCCTTGGCTATAGACCCGATCATGTGTTTCTCACATACAATCAAGTAGAACACATGGAAAATGAGCACAACTATTACCACAAACAACAATATGAATAGTTCAAGGGTTAAAAATGTTTTTTTGCTTTCACATCAGCCCCCAACTCAATGAATGGGTTCATAGGATACTATTGTTGGAAATGTCTATTGATGCTATCGACCTTAAACACTGGGAGATGGTGCATGAGAAACTTGTATTGTTTAATGGTGAAAAAAATTGGGATGATTTCTTGAGCAAGGATGGCATATATAATAGAGAAAAATTGATCAGGGAGGTAAAAAATATGTACAATGTTGATGATGTAATAAGTGTATGGGAGTGGGCACTGGCCAATTCCAACAAGTGGTTTTTATATCAGGATACAATGGGGGAAATCTTGATGGGGATGGAGAAATCCCCTTCATCTTGGGCATCCAACTCCCACAACAGCTGGAATGTTTGTTAAGATTTAGGAAGCATAGCTTATTGGTGATGGATGCAATGTTTGGGATGAATGCAATGAAGGTATTGTGCCAATGTTTGTAAGAGTAGTTGATAATATTAGTTATTCTAATGTTTGTAACAATAGTAGTTATTCTAATGTTTTTATTATTTTCTTTTACAGTTCCAATTGTGCACACCATTGGTGTTTGATTCCAAACATGAAGGTATACCCGTTGCATGGGTCATTATGTCTCAATCATGTACTATCAACATAACATAATTGATGCAAATTCTTCTTCAAAGAGTGCATTTGAAAAATATCGAATGGACAATTAGTGCCTTCATGGTTGATGATGCTGATGCAAAGATAAAAGTTATTAGGTGTGTCATCATTATTCCTACACGCATCATGGACTTCATATTTTTATGTTCATAGATACCATCCCCACCTTATTCCATTTACTTATGAATAACTATTGTGTTTTTTAGGGAGACATTAGACTATGAGGTCTACTTATGCATTTGGCATGTTCTTCACATGTGTTTGAAGAATTTGATAGAAAGGGTAAATGATGATGATGTCAGACGTGTGATGTTTCAGGACTTGGGGTTCATAATGCATAGTTATACTGATGAGAACATGGCTACAAGGGAGTCTATAAATTTCATAGAAAGATATTGCTCCTCTCAACTTGCCTTTGTGGAATATTGGGAACAATACTAGGCATACAGGGTTAGAATGTGGTCACAATGTTGTCAGACACTTTTGCATGTTGGGAAAGACACTAATACATCTATATAATCTTACCATTCCCATCTAAAATGTCATTTAATAAGAAAAATAAGGACTTCTACACATTATAGGGTGGATTGGTTGGTTCACCAACTAACAAAATTGGTTTACATACATTATTGGTGAGTATAGCTATGCAAGGACACTAACTTCCATATGAATTTCAAAGTGAAAAAGACATGAAAATATTTGAAGCGTACAAGATTTGAACATCCTAAATTCTCATGTTACCTTTGACAATCATGGCTCTCATATGACATGGGTATAAAGCATGAAAGATGAGATGTTACATTATCGCATCTTCAATATAATGCCTTTTTATGTCAATGTGCAATTACTCATTTTCAATCCAAGGATATACTTGTAAGCATGTGCTCAAGGTGGATATGATGAGAAAGATGACAACTCAAGTAGTTGTAAAGAATGCATCCATAATACATGATGTTAATGATAGCATCAACAACATCGATGTTAAGCACCATGTAAGTTTTCTTTCCCCCACATACTGTATGCATTAACAACTTCAAGGTCATTATACTTTGTGTAATACATTTTCATTACCTAGGTCCAAGACAGCATAGCTCAAATTGAAAATGATGGATAAGTCATGGATGTCAGAGATTTGCACATCAAAATGCATAGTGTATCAGATATGGATATGCAAAGATCAAAAGTTGTTGCACTAGATCTGGTGGATGACACTAAAGACCAGCTGAGGGGGGCTGATATTATAATTCTAGTAACTAGTTTTAGTCATATTTTTTAGCATTTTTGACATGATGCTTTTCACTTTATGAATAGATCTCATATACTTCTATATTTGATGATGTTGAGGCCCTGATATGCAGAGCACACAAGATATTTGATAGATGTTGTGTAGTGGATAGAAGCATAAAAACTATGGAATTCTTCAAAAATTATATGGTAGAAGTTTACAACAAGGTACAGAGCAAGGTGATATCAAATGCACAACACCCAATGCTTCATCCATTCCAAGAAGTGTAGGATGGACATAGAACTTCCACTCATAGACAAAGAGACTTCATAAAAAATAATAATAGATGTAAATATCAAAGCATGTCATAGGAGATGACACATTTTCTAACCCCACCTCATAACAATCTAAAATGACAAGTCTAGGATGACGAGCTTAATATGGAAATAGAGTGAGATAGGGGTGGACATAATAGATATCATGCATCTTGATTGTATCCCTTTGTAGGTTTTAGTGACAGTGCAATAACAATAGATGCATGTAATAATAAATGCATGTAACAAAAAATAAATACCTTTTTCTTAGGTGAAAAGTTTTTTTATACTGCCCACACATTGTAACATATTACATAAATGTAAACTCTCTTACAAGATTTTTTGAATGATATTTGAACCCTACCTAGAGGAATGTGGTAAATCTATCCATTGTTTTAAACATAAATGAAATTTATAAATATTATATTAACAAATGATGTTACTAAAATTTTGAAAATGAGGAATGAAATAGTTCTGAAGTTCATTTCATTCATTAGTAGCTTTAATACCTTGTTCATGCTTAGAAGAGCCTTCTACTTGGGTGACTCTACCACCAAATGATGATCCTTTGCCTCTTTCCTCAGGTGTTGTATCTTATGATTAAATTATGTGATGTCATTTTTTAAATTTTCATGTGTTGTTCAGTCTTCTTTTTTGTTTACTAATTTTTACATGTGTTCACCTAATTATTTTCCTCTGACCTAGAGTTTAAGCCATAAATTCTAACTAGATGCTTTGATATATAACCTTTATGTATCATTATTATTATTTGTATAATATATAATATCTTGAAATATAACATCACCAATTTTTATTTAAAAAACTTTACCAAATTTTTTTATGTTGAGCATACCAAACAAAATAAAAATGAATCAAATATGTACTCATGGAAATAAATTCCAATGGGTGATGAGAGTTCTATTTTTAACTAATGAAATTTGAGAGAAATAAGTTTTATTTCATGAAATAAAACTCTTTGAAAACATTCCCCAACTTATTTTACATCAAATATCCTCTATATTATTAAAGCATCCTTCTATAATCAACATAAAATTATGACTGGCTGATGAATGAGGATTTATGTTATGATTTATTGGAATTTTTGTATAAATTTAGTGTTTTTGATGTTAAGTTTACATCTTCCAAATAATTTTTGAAAAGTCTTGAAACCTTTTTGGCAAGCACATTTTGTGCATATCTTGCATTTATCATAATTCACAAGAACATAATATGTTAAAAATTTAAAGTCTCATCAATAACATTATTTTGTGTAAATATTATAATCATAACATTCCATGATCGCAAATTTTATTCATAATTTTTTTAAATAATTTGCATTTAATATGTATGCATCCAATTTTTTATAATCTATGTCTTTAGAGTTTAAGCTAGGTGTATAATGTTAAATGGAGGTGACAAACCCTAATAAGAGAAGCAAGTATTTGTTGCTTAGCTGAACCTTAATCACACATAAAAAACCCCTATTTTAGAGGGCTGAGAAGGAATTAAACAGTTTTTCAAAGAAACTAGCATGAGTCAAACATATTCCTATCATGAATAGAATGAAGAATAAAATCTAGTGATGAATTTAAGGAGAGATAAGATTAAGTTTTCAAGGATGCATGTGTATACCCTATTTGAGTACTCATGCCCCTACATGTTTTGGTATTATTTTGTATATATTTTAAATGCATAAAGAATAGTGATATAGCCAAGGGAAACTATCAATGTATATTTTTTTATAAACACCTATTTTGTTGTATACAGACCTTAGTTAGACTGAGAAACTCAATATAGTAAGGGAAAGTGTAATGATGATGACTTTTAAATAATTTAGTGGATATTTTAAGGTTAATAATAACATATTAAATATTATTTGATCTTTCTTTAGAATGGTAATCACCCATTGAATGCATAAACTAGTCATAGACCTGTAGCAGTTGTGTTTTATTACACAGTCAAGGGACATTCTCAAGTGAAAAGGGTAAACAGTGATCGAGGAGGTTCTAAGGCTTGGAACAAGTGTGAGACCCCAAAATATAACTTTTTAACTTTATTTTAACCTTTGATTCATTGTACAACTTAGGATAAGGGTTTTAGAAGGCTCTCAGCCTGCTTAGAAGGATGCAGACCTTAGGATTACGGTTTGGTTGATATAAAGAGATTTAATGTCCAAATTAGATAAAAAAATTTAGTCTAGAATAATTTGAGGTACTATAACTAATGGAAAAGGTTATAAGATTATATGGCATGGATAAGTATGGTTTTGAAATTGGTGGTTATGGAATAGGCTTAGTTTATAAGATTTTAACAAAGGAGTTTCTATTTAGAAGTGGATTCAAGATTTAAGACTTTTCAAACACCTCATTAGGAATAGAGGGAGCTTGAAAGTGTAACTAGATCTTGGTAAGAGGTCCTATAATAGTCAACCAATGGAAAATTGCTAATAAAAAGGCTACAAGCCTCATAATGTAATTGAGACCCTAATTATTGACAAAGAGTGTTAAGGTGTATTGGAACCATTGAAATGAGTGGGGATAGGTATATTATGATCATTAAGTACATAGAATGATAAAGGATGGAGTCACTAAACCTTTAGCAAGATTTTAGACATTGAGACCTATGTGACTATCCTAGTAAGAAGCCAGTGAAAGAGAGTAAGATAATTTAGTAGGTGTAAGGAGTGGAATGAGATAATGTATGACTGGATGTGATTCAAGGAGGTATAAATCCATTAAGAAGTATCTAAAGAGAAAAGATATAAGTATAATGGAATTAGACTAATCATCAAAATGAACAAGTTTACTGATTGACAAAGAAATGAAGTTTTGAAGATCAAATCAAGTAAAGAACAAATGACTAGTTGAATTGTGAATATGATCAATTTCTAACAAGAAAACTCATCCATTCTTAACTATGCTCTAATGGAAGAAAATAGGGTAATTAGGGATTAATCAAGGTTTTGATAGTTTCAATCTTTCCAATAGTCTTTATAACCTATATCAGGTGTGTTCCCATGTAACAAGACTATGTCAAACCTTTCTTAATCACTTTCAAATCTAAAATAAGTTCCAAGATAAAGAATACAATAAACCAATTTAGGGTTTTTGGTGTATATGCTATTAACAAGAAAGAACTCTGATCACATAAAAACTTACCATGTTTGACCTTCTAAACATCACAACAAATTCTCTCTAACACTTCATATGTACTCCATTTCTACATTCACCATACAAATGAATGAGGAAAAGATCAAATAGGCACTTGATCAATCAATATGATTTCATTCACTATTTGATAGACCTACTTGTCATCTCAAGGGTAATCTTCTTTCAATATAAGTCTTATTATTGACTCTAATTACAGATTATAGTTGATAACAAACAATATCAAAAATCACATAAACAACCACTCACCATATTGAAATTAGAGATTAAAGTGATCTAGTATAAAATTTGTTTCATTCCTTGAGTAGGCAAATTTTTTGTCTCCAAGTTTGAAGGTAATAGTTCAAGAATAAAAGTTTCTTATTAGTCATTTGGCATATTTCAGGGGGCACTGCATATTACAAAAATCTAATCCAAGTGGCCTCTCCATGTTGGGGTGGGGCTTCTCCATTTGGGAGCATAAGCACATAGTTATTATTGTTTTTCCTTCTCCACTATGTGATAAGGAGCCCATTATATCTAATCTCCCCCCAAACAAGAGTTAGCCCATCATCTTCGAAGGTATTGTTGACCAAATTTGACGTTTAGGTCAAATTGGGTCACCCCTAGGTAAGAACTTGACTTTTAGGTGTTTAAGGGGTCTAATAAATATGTCACAAGGTGTTTTATAGGTTAATCAATGTCATTTTATGTTATACTATCCTTGGTCCTTAGTCTTTTTAGTCATTTTGGGTCATTTCGAGGTCAAAAAGGTGCATTTAATGAATTATATAGATTTATTAGGAAATGTGAATATTTAAAAAGATGATTTCCTATGAGATGTGTCCTAATAGGTCTTAATAAACTTTCAAAACTAAAAAGTGGTAGGTTTTTAAGAGGAAAGCGTAGTTTTTTGGGAAAAAAGGTGAGTTTGCCACTTGTAGGGCCCATGGGGAAGTATGATATGTGGGAAAAGATCATGGTATGTCTCTTTATATTATCAAAGCTCAAATACACTTTTTAAGTGCTTCATAAGTGCCATTTTTGGCCCAAAACTATTCTATTTTTTTTGCCCTTATTGGTAAGCAAAAGCAATCTTCATGTTTGTACTTGGTATGACCAGTAGAGGAGGGTTCAGATAAAAAGATTATGGGAGGTGAAATTAAACTCAGATACCTTCATTTACATATAAATATTTTTAATAATGGTGGATTTTACTTCATGAACGATCCTCATGAAGTTGACTATAATTTTTTGCTTATTGTTTCATGTACCCTATAAGTTTTGCTCCATTTTGGTCAACTCCATTTTGGTCAAATCCATATTAACCAATTGCTGAAGTTTATTATATAAGATGTTGGATTCTCTATCTAATTATTATCATGCTTTTTTTTATCATTTAAATGTGTTTTTATATGCTAATAACCTTAAATTGTAGGAGGGAGCACTTTTCTGTGCAACAGGTAATTTTTTCACCACCATTTGCAAGATTTTTTTGTTTTGATGGTTGTCTTGGAAGGTGAATAGGTTTTTGTTTACATGATTCCATGTTATATTAATCATATTAACCTCTCAATATATTTTACCAAGGAAACTCTTCATCGAATTACAATCATATGTAACATTTTCAATTAGGCAACCATGAACATGCTTACCCACAGATACTTACTTGAAGAAAACTACATGGAAAATATAAACACATATCTTTTAATCCATTTATAGGTTTTGAAAATTAATTTTTAGGTAGTGTAATAGGCTTAAAATCATTGAAGGCTAAATGATACTCACTGTACACACTTTCACACAATATGCCTGCATACCTTTTAAGGTTCCTACAGACATTTGCAAGCATTGAAATGTGATATATAAACTTTCCTCAAGTTATTAAATCCATGATATGTTGTTTGAACCTTTTAAATATCATTGATGTTGGTCATGAGGTCAAGAAAATCCCTATTTTCCATCACATCTTCGTAGTAACTGCCTGCACACTGAATGCACACATATAGGTGGCCTAACAAAGAGAAAAGGAGCCATGTTGAAGTGTTAAAGTTGATGATGAAACTCTCTTTGAGGTCCTAGTATTCAAACAACTATATGGAAGACCTAGTTTCAAAGTTAGATGAGCAGATAGAGGTTTCAAACCATGCTAAAATATCAAATGATAGTGCTCAAGCCTTCTTTCCCCAAAACATGAAAATAGAGGTCTTAGCTATTTTGATGAAATTTTTTAATAGGGTAATAAATATTATTGATTCATCCTAATGTGTTTGTTTTAAATCCTCTATCATGGAGAATATTTATACAAAGTTGGATGGGTATAGTGTTAGTGGAAGATAGTTTTTGGGATCCTTAAACTTGTCAATTTATGAACTAAATATAGGTAGTATTGATCTATAGGCTTTGAACTACAAAGTGAACTTAGTAGTTCATGGAGTAAACAAGGAAAAATTCCATTTTTATAAGAACTTAAGGAGTTAAATATATCCTATTGAGCATGGAGGCCATCAGGGTGGGTTGATTAGTGAGTTTTCAAGGTCTAATATGCACCTGTAGTCCATGCAAACAACTAAACACCCACCTACAACTAATAGTGATTTAGTTGGTTGCTTGTCTAAATTTTTCCATGGCAAAAGTATTGTATATATCACTCAAGTAACTATGAGGTGGTATTATAATTTACATATGACCTCATATCAAGGTAGATAGATCCAAAACTATAGTTTTCACCTATAGGTAGGGTCTAAATGGATTCAACATAGTCATTTACCTATGACTAGCCTTATGAGCATTCCAACCTCAAAAGTGATGATCTAGCTAAGTTGGGTGAGTTAAAAAGTCGAAACACTAGTAAAAGATCATATAAATTTATACTAATACCCAAGAAGTTATAAAACACCACCTAAAGATATCCCTTCATCTGAAAACATGCACCTACAACCACTTTAGGTGACTGTGAGAAACAGTGAACAAAAGGGACTGTGTTTGATGAGGTTTAGCATTAAAAATTGAGTAAATAGATCTAAGAAGAATACAAGTGACTCAAATTATTTATAATTGGGTATTTATACATTTATTTCAAGCTTAAACATGTAAATAAAACCTACAGGAGTCACTTTTAAATAAAAACATAGTAACACACAATCAACTACCTATGACTAGTTTTGAAGGTATTCCAATTACAAGGTGGGATATGGGTGAGAGCATGAATTAAATGATTTTTTAAATATTCAATGATTTCTAAAAAAAATAATACTAGGGGCTTAAGTGCAAAAACATACCTACAAGTACCTTCTAGAATAAGAAACACAGGCATAACAAAGTCAAGAAACCATACTCAGTATGGACTGGTCAAGGTCTTAGAAAGGGATATGTAGAAGTTCTAGGTGATGTAAAGACCTGAATCACATTAATTATGGTCATAATAATCTCATGACACTCTCAAAAATAGATATTTAATAGATAAAGGTTCTAAACAAACATTACAAGTCCATAAAAAGAAACCCTCCTTACAGTCTCCTTCACAAAGTTTGTTTTGGTTTTTTCATGTTTTTGAAGGATCTATCATTGGAATGAAGGGATTTTTTTTGTATTACATCCATAATAATTTAATAATTCCTTCCAATACTCATATTTCTTGATAAAATAGGGTAACTACCCCCTATTTTGTCTCAGATAGGGGTACTTTCCCTTGTGCATAGGCTGGCAGGTTTGAAGAAGGGAGGTGATAAGGTGAACCTAAAGTTGTTTGGACCTTGGGGAGAGGTATTTAGAGTTTTATAACATCAATAGCATCATGATAGACTAATATTTCAATAGATAAACTAAATGGGATGCTCTAAACATCCAAAGTTATAGTCATGATTCTTGGGCAGGGTTTTGGGCTAGAGCTTAAAAAATAGGTCAATTTCACTTATAGCCCAAGGAATGCTTTATAATTTGTTAGAAAATATTTATAAGATGAATATAGAGGTGTATGATCCACTATAATTCATATAAGGTTAATAGGAAGATCTAAAACATAAAATTTACAGGTAGGCCTATGGAACAAGGTTTAGGCCAAGGCCAAATGAGGGGTCATTCACCATTCTAAAATGAGATGTGCATTCCAACTCATTTGGAAAATTTTTTAAGGTGAAAAATAAAAATCCATTTTTTGGACCTTAAAACAACTCAAGCATGTAGGAAAGGTGAAAAAGAGCTCAATAGGTCAAGTTTTGATACTCATATCTTCATAGATGTTGTGCATGGATGCCAAAGGAGTTTAGAGGTGTTAGAAGGGTCCTTGAACATCATCCTTGTGGAATTTATTTTTAATTTGGATGTCAAATATTTATGAACAAATCTTAATAGTTATAATAGTCCTAAAACTCCTACAAACCCTAAGTTTGGAGAAATGGAGTTGGATAGATGATAAAATGGCAAATTGTGTACATAATGGTGATTAAAAATTGATGAGAATTGTTGAGTTTGAAGTGGAGAATGAAGTTGATCCTTTGCATGTTCCTCCTACCATTTCTCAATAAGCTTCTTATGTTTCATTTCATCCCTCATGCATTCCTTATCCTCATGAAGACTCATATGAAATTTAAGAAATACTTTTCCAAGATAACCTAGCCAAGCAAATTGAATAGTTAGAGTCAAGAATTAAGTTGCTAAGTCAAGGTGTGATGTCAGGTTTAGACCCCAAAAAAAATCCTGTGATTAAAAACACCCCATCTAACCACCCTCAAGAGAGTGATCAAGATAAATTAGACGTGAATGAAGTGACTACCAAGTGGAAGAAAGAAAACCAAGTTTTTTTAGCCAAAGGTCTACCTCCCTTTCCTCAAGAGCTTCCATAATAATCCCCTAAATTATATTCCCAATCTAATTTTGAGTTCTATGTGCCACCTCCACCAACTAGTTCATATTTTCCTCACCCAATCACCATTTTCATTGATAGACATATGGTATGGTAACTTAAGGAGGAGCAGTTGGTTGACAAAAACTCAGAACTCTTACTTGAAGAAAGCCTAACTCCATGGTATCTTCATTGGGCTGTCACATGACTTCAAAATACCTAGTCTTGGAATCACAAAGAAGGAGAAAAAAATGGAGGATATTTCAGCCCTTGAGAACCAAAATCTTATTTTAGAGGTTGAGATGTAAATTGAGATCCCTCAAGAGGTTTTAAATTCTAAAGAAGAGGTGGTCTCTTGTGTTGAATCTTCAAATTGGGTTGATGAGGAAGAATGTTTTGCTTTTTCCAAAGATGAAGAAATAGTCATTGATTTTTCCATCACTTTTCACGATGTCATAGATGGGCAAGGACAAGTTTTTAATCAGAGTTTGGATGACTTGTTTGAAATCATTGGAGTAGGATATACTCCTCTTTAAGGAGGTTATGATCTAATAAATAATGAAGAAGGTAGCCTTTGTACTCAAGTAAGTATGTAAAGGAAAAGCAACCTTTCAAATCTATCTTTTCAAGAATCATATATATTTCATGTTGATATGTTTGAAATCATCAATATGATATATCATAATCTCAATCATTTTGGATAAACACATCAGCTTTTGAAGGATAAAATAAGCTCCTATTGGCCTCAATCTTCTAAGGAACAAGAAACCAATTCTCTTAAATTCATGCCTACTAAAGAGATACAAGTTGATCATGAGATGAAGAGTAGGTAGAATTATGAGTTAAGTGTACAATTTCAAGAGGAATATATCTACATTTCATAACTATTTAAGGATGATCCACTTGAGAGTAGATCAAGTGAAGTGCGAAGGGATATGTCTGATCTACAAAGCATCCAATTGAAGGAGAAACATGCTTGAAACTATGATTCATCCCATCATGAATATGATTCAAGAATTTTTAATTTTGATCTTAGAAAGGAGGTATGTTTAGTTGTTAGTTTTGCATAATAGTTTATTTTTTTATTTCACTAAGTGCCCTGAGCACATGTGTGTGTGTGTGTCCTTGCTTTGAGTGGTTAAGGCAATTAGTGGTCTTGTCTTGATCAAAGCCTATGGTCAAATTCCTAATGTTATGTCTTAGACTAGATATGACTCCCTAAGCCTAATGGACTGATAACGCTACTAGTCTAGTTAGTATAACAGACATTCTACCCCTATGAGTCACCAATTTGTTGATCAAAATTGAATTTTAGGTTAAATTGGGTCACCCCTAGGTGAAAACATGACTTTTAAGTATTTTATGGGTCCAATACATATGTAAAAAGGTTATTTATATGTTAATTAATGTCATTTTATATTATAATAGCCTTGGTCCTTAGTCATTTTAGTCCTTTTAGCTATTTTGGGTCATTTAGAGGTCAAAAATGTGCATTTGATGACTTGTATAGATTTATTGAGAAGTGTGAACATTAAAAAATATTATGTCACATGACATGTTTCCTAAGAGGTCTTAATATCACGAGAAAATATCATGGTATGTATATTAAGCTTCTAAAATCTCAATTTTTTTTAGTTCTTTGAAAGTGCCATTTATGGACCAAAACTATTCTCCTCCTTTTTACCCTTCTTGGCAAGCAAAAATAGTCTTCAAGTTTGTACTTGGTATAGTTAGCAGATGAGGTTTTAGATCAAAGACTTTGGGGAGGTGAAATTAAATACATATAAATTCATTTAAATATAAATATTTTTAATAATGGTGTACTTTGCTTCATGAACCATCCTTATGAAGTTGATTGTACTTTTCTACTTATTGTTTCATGCACCCTATAGGTTTTGCTCTATTTGGGTCAAATCCATATGAACCAATTGCTAAATTTGATTCCAATTTTTTTTTTTTGATTAATTATATACTTATCCCCATTATTTTTTAATCATTTCAAGGTGTTTTTATATGATAATCACCTTAAGTTATAGGAGGGAGCACTTTTTTGTGCAAGAGGCAGTTTTTTCACCATTTACAGTATTTTATTATTTTGATGGTGGTATTGTAAGGTGAATATGTTTTGGTTTAAATTAATCCATGTTATATTATTAATATTCACATCTAAATCTCTTTTCCCAAGGCAACTCTTCATGGAATTATAATCATATGCAACATTTTCAGTTACGCAACCATGAACATGCTTACCTATAGGTACTTGATGGAAGAAAATCATGTGGAAAATATGAAAAAAGATATTTTAATCCACATTAATTTTGAGGTAGTGGAATACACTTAAACTCATTGAAGGATAAATTATACTCAGTATACACACTTGCACAGAGTTTACCTACATACATTTCAAGGTGCCTACAAGAGTTTTCAAGGATTGAAATGTGATCTAGAAATTTTCCTCACATTATTCAAACCATGATATATTGTTTGAGAATTTTAAATACAATGGATGTTGGTCACAAACTCAATAAAATGCCTATTTTCCATCACATCCTCATACTTACTGCTTGCACACTAAATGCACACCTATAGGTGGCCTAATAGAGAGAAAAGGGGGCATTTTTAAGTGTTAAAGTTGATGATGAAACTCTCTTTGAGGTCCTAGTATTCAAAAAACTCCATGTAAGACCTAGTTTCAAATATAGATGAGCAGATAGAGGTTGAAAACCATTCTAAAAGTTCAAATGATAGTGTTCAAGCTTTCTTTCCCCAAAAGATGAAAACAAATTTCTTAGGTGTTTTGATGACATTTTGTAATAGGGATATAAAGACTGTTGATTTATCCTAATGTGTTTTATTTTAAGCCTCTAGCATGAAGAAGAGTTATATAAAGTTTTAAGTGTATAGGGTCAGTGGAAGATAGTTTTTGGGAGCCTTAAACTTGTCAATTTATGCATTGAAAATACAATATTCATCTATAGGCTTTGAACTACAAAGTGACCTTATCACTTCAAGGAGTAAACAAGGAAAAATTACATGTTTATAAGACCTTATGGATTGAAATAGATCTCATTGAGCATGTAAGTCATCAGGAGAGGTTTATTATTGATGTTTCAAGGTCTAATATGCACCTATAGTCTATATAAACAACTAAACACCCACCTATAGCTAACAATGATTTAGTTAGTGGCTTATCTAGGTTTTGCCATGGCAAATGCATGGTATATATCACTCAAAGAACTATGAAGTGGTATTATAATTTTATTAGGATCTCATATCAAGGTATATATCTCCAAAAATATGTTTTGCACCTACAGATAGGGTCTAAATGGCTTCAACATGGTCATTTAACTATGATTGACCTTATGAGTATTTCAACCTCCAAAGTGATGATCTAGCTAAGTTGGGTGAGTGAAAAAGTTTAAACCACTGGTAAAATTTATTATAAGGTTATAATATGACCCAATAAGTTATCAAACACCACATGCATATATCCCTTCATCTAAAAACATGCACCTACAACCACTTTAGGTGACTGTGAGAAACAGTGAACAAAAGGGACTGTGTTTGATGAGGTTTAGCATAAGCAAGTGAGTAAATGGATCCAATAATAATCCAAGTGTATTAAAGGATTTATAAGAGTGTTTTTTATACTTTTATTTCAAGCTTAAAAATGTAAATAAAACCTATAGGAGTCACTTTCCAAGAAGAACATAGTAACACATAGTCAACTGCCTATGACTGATTTTGAAGGTATTCCAAATGCAAGGTGGGAGATGGGTAAGAGAATGAATGAAAGGAGTTTTTAAATATTAAATGAGTTATATAAAAATTAATACTAGTTTACTAAGTGAACAGACATACCTACAAGTACCTTCTATAACAGGAAACATAGGTTAAGATAGTCAAGAAACCATACTTAGTTTTGGTTGGTCAAGGTCTTAGAAATGGATATGTGGAAGTTATAGGTGATGCAAAGACCTAAATCACAATGATTACGGTAATAATAATATAATTACACTCTCATAAATTGATGTTGAACATAGAAAGGTTCTAAACAAACATTGCACAATCCATAAAAAGAAACCCTACATACAGTCTCCTTCGCAAAGTTTATTTTGGTTTTTTCATTTTTTTTGAAGGATATATCCTTGGAACCAAGGGATGATTTTTTTTGTATGACATCCCTAATATTTTAATAATTCCTCAATATACTCATCCTTCCTGATAAATTAGTGTAATTACCCCTATTTCTTCTCTGACAAGGGATACTTTTCCTTGTGCATAGATTGCCATATTTGAAGAAGGGAGGCGGTAAGGTGAACTTGATGTTGTTTGGACATTAGGAAGAGGTATTTATAGTTTTCTTTTTTTTTCTATATAAGAAAATCATAGAGAGCATCACATATATTAGAATATATGGAGTTTTATAAAAATCCTTTTCTACCTCTGGGGTTTGCACCTATAATGTGTTCAAATTAAAATAGAATGTTAGAAACAATATTAATTGAATTCAATTTCTTACAAGAAAATAAAATATGAAAGAGTCAAACAAAGTTATTCTTTTTAGAGCATAAAATTATGCATACTAGTTGTTCATAAAAAATTTAAATGCTCAAAGGGTCATTAATTTCTAGTTGACACTTCAAAATAACTAATCTAAATAATTTATTTGTTACACATTGCTTAAAATGCAAAAAATTATAGCAATGTATGATAGTTGAATCATACCTATTACAAATAGAGTGTGTGCATTAGACAACCAACTATGAGCCAAATAGAAGTCAAGGGGTAGTTTTGAATATCATAATGTTGAAAGGCTTTAGTAGATAAAATGTATTCATGTAGGAATCTGGTCATCACTGACATCATTAGTTAGAGGACATACCATGTTTTGGTCATATTTTTTCTATGTTAATATTGTATTTGGGTATATAATGTGAGTAGATAAAAATATATTCTCTAGTTACACAATGAAAGAAACATTTATATGATTTTGAGAAATCACATTGATTTGACTAAAACTAAGTGTTGTTTTAATAGGATATTGGTTAAGAGAGGTGGAGAAAGACACCTTAGAATTATTGAACTATGATAATCCATTTATTAGTCTTAGAGGAAAAGCAATAAGTAGACCCCTATATTGGGAGTCTTTTGTTTTGTAGTTTGATTATATTCTTGGTGAATAAATGATCATTGGACCTACTTAGCATTGTGTTCTTTTGCATCTACCATTTATTGGAATTGTGTAACAAAGGTATGAATGAAGTAAAGACTTAGGAAGCTCGTTTGGTGCTATTAAATTGATTAGCAACCTTGTAAACTATAACAATCAATGCATGGTGTACGTTAACTATAATTCATGAAGGAAGGGTCCTTCTATCACTCATCAAATGATTTGAGGCCATTAGGTGAGTCATTTGATTGATATTGTTAGTTTTATTAACATTTAAATGAGATTTGTATACAACATAACCATTTTGGAAACATATAGACCTATAGATGGTCATAATTGTTCACAGTTAAGTATTTTGATTTAGTTAAAGTGCTCCAGTATAAAATCTAACTTTTTCCCTGAGTAGGTAAATTCTATGTCTCCAAGATTAAAGGTAAGAGTTCAAGAAGAAAAGTTTCTTATTAGTCATTTGTAATATGTGTATTTGCTTATATCACATACCAATCTTGTAAGACCATTACATATTATCATTGATTATGTTGATGAAGGTTGGTAAAATTAGTTTCAAATAGTGGGCTATAATATTATGTGTTTTCTTGATCAAACACCTTGCACGAGTGTCCATAGAGATAAATAAGTGTGGAAACATGAAGAAGGCTCTAAGTTTCTAAAAGGAGTAAAGATCTTACATTGACACATTAAATTCAATGAATATTTTTAACATCTTGTATATAGTGTGAGTAGATAAAAATAGACTCTCTAGTTACACAATGAAAGAGACATCTATAGGATTTTGAGCAACTGAATTGATTTGAGTGAAATTAAGTGTTGTTTCAATAGTATAGTGGTTAAGAGAAGTGTAGAAAGATACCTTAGAATTCTTGAATCATAGAAGAAGACTTTAAAGGTACCATGTGATTAAAATAACTCCTATAACCTATTTTTTTGTTTGCATACAATAGTATGTGTTAACTATATAGTGGGAAACCTTGTTTAGAAGACGTTTTATAGTGAATCAATAAAGTTTGAAGGTTGGCAAATTTTTATACAAGTGAGGTAAAACTTAAAGATGCATTACTTATTTGGAATCACTCAGTTTCATTACAAAAAACACTTCACTCACTAACTATGGTTTCAACAAGTTCACAATATATCTCCAAGAAACAAGTAGCCCTTTCTCTATTGATAAACACAAAGTAGGGCATAAGGCAAAATACCACATTTTGGCTTCCAATACAATTATTTGAATCTTTCAACCCATTTTAAGTCTTATTAAGGACCTATTTTAGTTTTAAAATAGTGTTATTACATTACTCAATACATTTGGATGGTGTTTTGATTTCACAACTTTCTTTATTCAATAGTTTATCTTCTCTTTATTCAATAGTTAAGCAAAATGATTAACTATAGTTTGTGATTTATTTTTGTAAATTATCACTAATTAATTTTTGTAATTGTGTGGTAGGTGGAATTAATTCTACATGCGGAGTGTGGTAGAAATATGAGAGGAATTACATAAACTTATATGGAATAAATCAAACATATTGGAGCAGCTCAATGCAGAATGTTCTACATTGCATGAAATCTCATGTTTGGTGGTTGAGGCAATCAATTGGAGGAGGCTAGGAATCATATAAAATTACATGGAACCTAATGGATTGAATTGGGTTAATCTTCTCCTCCACTATAACATGGTGTGTCCTTCCTACCATATTCTGTTAGCAAGTTATGAGTATATGGCACCCATAGACAGGCCCAAGAATGTTTTCTACATATAGTGGTCATATGAATGGCCACATCATGATGTTATTTTGCTTGATGTATGGGGTACTCCTAGCTTTATGCTAGTGTATCTTATGCCCTTCTTGGAGAAGTTATTACCAACGAAAGTGTCTAATGATATGAATATCTATGTCCATATGAATCAAGTACAAAATATTTTTAGTAGTGCAAAACTACCTTTTAGAGTACATTTCAAACTATATAGTGTTCAGAATGAGCTATTTCAGGCATCTGGTCTTTGTCTAGCATAGCCATATGATGCATTGTGGAAGAGATACATAATATTCCACACCACAAAATTTCCTCTCATACAACTAGGCTTCAATATTTCAACAAAGGAACCACTATTTTTCCCCCCACATGTTCTAGAGGATGAAAACGATGATGACTCTGATCCAATGGATGAAAGTGACAATGATGAAAGTCAATAGAACATTTTCATAAAAATATGATTTAATATTGATAAATAGTTTAATTTAATGGTAAATAAAGTACATATTTATGTATTACATATTTATTATTGATCTTGATGTTGATGTTAGTTGTTGTTCTTAATGTTAGTTTTTATTCTTGATGTTGATGTTAGTTCTTGATGTTGATGTTTCAATATTGATACAGATAATAAGCTACTTATCTCACACCTTGCCTTGTTCTTGATTGTATTTATTTTCAAAAGTTCACTAATTCATTGCTCACTATGTGGTATATGGTTATTCAACATATCTCATGTAGAGGTTCACTAAAAAAAGTTTCAAATTGCGACTTCTTCTCTAACACACTAGTCCTTTAGTCACTTCCTACTAGCCCTTTTGACCCTATTTCTTGTTTAGTGTGGAATAGTAAAATTGGTTATGGCTCAAAAGCATGAAAATATAATTTTTCATCCCAAGATAACTATGTGTTAAATTTGGTATCACAACTCTTTGATTAGGTCCACTTTTACCTTTTAGGCCTGACCTACTAACCCTTTCTAGGCCTATTTCAACTCAATCTTTGAGAAATATATACAACACATTTTTTATGGTCCTAGAAACTTGAAAATATATTAGAGGACCTCAATAAGGTTAATAATATAATTTTATGTGCAATTTTAACAATTCAAACTTAAGTTATTGATGGAAACCTAGTTTAGCGCTTTTTATGGCCTGTGTCAATCTGTGAGCATTCAAAAATTCATTATGCACGTCTTAGAGAATTTCAAACTTCCAAACTTCCTTTGAAGGGTCTGTCTAGCCCTTGATTATACTTTACAATTATGTGCAGGCATTAACTAATCTATTAGGCACATTAATTAAACCAAAATAGACTTGACTGTGAACAATTATGACCATCTATAGGTCTATATGCTACCAAAATGGTTACATTGTGTAAAAATCTCATTTAAATGTTAATAAACCTAATAATATTAATAAAATGACTCACCTAATGACCTCAAATCATTTGATGGGTGATAGGAGGACCCTTCCTTCATAAATTATTATCAACTTATGCCATGCATTAACTGTTACAATTTATAGGGTTGCTAATCAATTTAATAGTGCAAAATGAGATTCTCGAGTCTTTCCTTCATTCATACACTTGTTACACAATTATAAGTAATGGTAGATGTAAAAGAACATAGTGACAAAAAGACTCCCAAAACATGGGTTTCCCTGTTGCTATCCTCCAATGGTAATAAATGGATTATCAATCCTACAAATTGTAATCTCATAATACATCAATACTCCTTCATAAATGTGTAACATTGATATATAATGCCATTGATCAATGAATTTGCCATTTATAGTCAGTTATACAATCAAGAAACACAAAACAGGGGGTCTACTCACACTCTCCTTGAATAAAGTCCTTTTTTCTTCTTCCTTCAAATATTGTCTTCAAATATACATGCATAACTGACTTCATTCAAATATCCTCATATTTGTTTATCAAAAACAACTGAGTGTAACTACATCCAATAGGTTTTTAAATGGTTATGAGTCAGGTTTGAAAAGGGTGACTATCACCAATAGAAGACAAACAAGAGAAACAACACCCAAACATGGGTCTGTAGACATAGTCTTCAATATAGACACTTCCTTCTTGATTATTTCAACCTATTCTCAAATATGTTGATTTAAATACCTTCAAAATGTATTGTCAAGCTATATATTCTTCAATCACATTTGGAAACTAATACCAATCTCACTCTTCATTAACAAAAGACTTATACTTAGCCATAAAATTAATTACTCAAAATAGGGAATATAAGTCTACAAAAAAATTTCTATGAATTTCTCTCTATTATTTATCTCTTCCACATTCGAATGGAATAACTATCTACTATTTCTAACTGAATCCAAACTCCTAGAAGAGGACACATAACTGAATTTTGATTTCGCTTTTCCCACTTAAAGTTTTCTTACCAAAAGTATTGAATTATGACTTGATTTTCATTATATGACATATCTATCAACACAAAAATAGAATCATAAGAATTTACAAAACTCTTACACATGAGTCATTACACACAACTAATTATTATTGTTCATGTATGGAATACCATGTCTATTAAGAGACTTGCCATTGGCTTGTGAAAATAAGATATCGAACTCTGCCTTCAAAATTTGTAACTACTACTCATATATGGAAACTATTCCTTCATGCTTCATTTGCATGGCCCACATAGTATCCACCCTTACATCATGGAGTGATTTTGTGTAGGCATGGGGAACTTTTAGATTGACAAACATTATTTCAGCATCCATCAGTGTGAGAAGTGCATGGTGCAATTTCTCAACCTCTATGGTCTTGTCAGCCAACGTAGTTTTCAACTTGATAACCTTTACCCTTGCACTATCAAGAAGCTCAGTCAAAAACTAGTTTTTCCTCATGAGTGATTGCTTTTTTGTAGCTACTAGTGATAGTTTCAAACCAAGATGTTCTTATGTGCCCATTGTGTTCTAGGATCTCATCCTTGCAAGAAGTTATTCTATATCCTTTGGCAATTGGGTAGACACATTCTCTTTTAGATTTGGGACTTCATCTGTAAAAAATATGATACATGTAAAATTCAATGATAGCATCCAATATTTTCAGCATTGAAAATCTAAAAAAATCTAGACATAAATGAGGGTCCATGAGATTATTCAAAAGCTAAAAACATCCATTTTTTTATAATTACAAATAGTTCCCTTACACATAAAGAGTTTTCTAAGTTAAATTAAAAAAATGAAATCATTATATTGGAATATGAAATATTTGCCAATGGCATGGTCATTATGATGTATTGGAGTATTTCACCATTCCTTCTCATCCCTCATTCCATGCCTCGAACCATACGCCATAGTCATCAATAGTTGTTGTGTCGATTGCCTAAATAGAAAAACACATGATATGAGATAAAGGAATGTTAGAGAGACAAGCCATGCATACAAATATTATATTGCACTCCTCCACACCATAGTTACTTGTATATAGACATAGATACATGCAAACTTGTGAAATTTGTTACAAACATGTAAAAGAATAAAAGGAGAATAAGGTATACATGTCAAGACAATAGATCACTAGTTGAAAACAACACATACCATACAATAAAAAATATATGATGAGTACATGGGAAAAATATTGCATCATTCAACCATGCATGATTATGCAATACATCATTAAATGAAAATTAACCACCAAACCATTTCTTGAATCATACATAAATAAAAAACTATGTATCCAGCACAAACCAAAAATGAAACCTTTGTATTCAAATCTCCTGTCCAAATAATATGTTTGACCACACATCAAATATGTCATACATATTATGCCAAAATGTATGTATATAAATAAGTGTCTAAGGTAATATCCACAATGCAATATCAATGTTCATGGTATGGCCTTTAGGCATCTAGAAATGGACAAAGAAGTGGAAGTGGTCAACCACATGAATGCATGCATATGCATGTCACCCTGGATACCTACATTTCCAAATGTGCAGTTTAAAAATCTTAAGAAAATGCAAGAATAAGACACCAACATGAGGAATAAACTTGTTAGTTTTGGTAAATAATAATTAACTATCATACCTCTTAAACATGGTCCATCCATGCATATGATTGTGCCAACTCGTCTCCACCAAAATCTTATATGTAATGGCAGGGTTAAAAGAAAGGTAGGAGGAATAAACAAGAGTGCATATAATATGTAGTCATTGTAAGAAGTACAATATCAGGCAACCTATCATACGCACTTTCATTTGTTATGCCCCCCTAATGAACACATCTACCATTCCGTAAATGTATTTCTCTCAAAGGAATGTGATCCTCATCACTAGAATGAGCTTGAAGGTCACCACTCTTTAATCAAAATGGTGATTGTTTCAGAAATATCAATGTTAATATTGATTAAGTTAAATTTAAATTAACATTAAATTCATGAAAAGCAATGAAAATAATGCATTTAAACTGAGGTCCATTTTTGCATCACCTTGTTGCTTCTCCACCCACTCTCTTTATTACTCCATTTATTGGCAATATTCTCTTTGCTAAATGCAAGCTTCCCTTCTCCATGTTAGGTTTTCACTTGAATGGTATATAAACATCTCATCTTCAGTAGAATTCAAGGTTGTCTCGTTGAGATAATATAACTCAGACACATCCTCCCTAGCCATCCATGATCTTTCAAGCCTATATCTCTTGATAATACTCTAATTTTTCAATAGTCGATCTATTGACCTCCTTTCTATTTTCCTTTTATTGATTTCACTTCCCTTAGGCATATATTTAACACTTTTGACATGCCCAAGGGGCCTCCTTGGAATGGGTTTCCAACCATGAATCGTATGACAATGTGTGTTAAGCCTATCTCATGACCAAAATGGATGGCCACCATCAACTCTAAATGTGTTACATGGACTCAACAAGCAAAGGTGCACATTATGCCTCACAATACCTCAATCCTTGATTCTTTACTCACCTGCATACTATCATTCAACAAGGAAGAGATGTGAGGATAAGAGCATAAAAAAATAAACAAAGTATAACATCATCAAATACAATATAATGTTAAAAGCACAAAATAATAAACATAAGATAACATCATGAAAGACAATCAAATGTTTTGACAACATTTGGCTCCTCTTCCATTCTAGATTACAAAACATCCAGAAGCCAATCACCACCATCATCATCATCATCAACATTCTCATCATCATTGTCATCATGGTCATATGACTCTACCTCCTCCTACCACATAGGTGGACCTATACATGTGAGTCCAACTCCAAACATATATGGAACAAAAAACATGGGGCTATGAGCATGTCAAATGAGAGAGAGAATAGAAAAAATACACACATTTATAGGGATGAATTCATTATGTAGGTGAATATCAACCACATCTACGTGGCTCCACTCCACCCCTTCCAACTAAAACATAAAACTAAAATAACATAGAAAAATGCATGGTGTGTCAAGAGAATTATAATATTGATTATTCTAAGAGGGAAGAAAGAAACATTATTTAACATGAGGAACAATCAAACATTAAAAGAAGCTAGAGGTTCCCATACATCTCTTGAGAAATAGTCATTAGATGCTTTGGGGACACCTTCTTCACCTTCGATCTACTCCACCCCCTCCTCATGTAGTATTAAAAAAGATATAACATATAAAAATAGGGATGCATGGTTTGCAATTATTGAACATGGAAAATGAAAAAAAGAGTACAAAACATACACACATTTTCATGGATGGAGTCATTATGCAGGTGACTATCAGCCACATCCATATGGCTCTGCTCCATGCCTCCTAACTAAAACAACAAAACAAAAACAACATAGAAAAATGCTTGGTGTGTCAGTCAGAACTATTTTAATTTTGATTGTTGTAAGAGGGAAGAAAGAAACATTATTTAAAATGAGGAGCAATCAAACATTAAGGGTACCCAAAGTTTCCCATACATCTATTGAGAAATAGTCATTGGGGGATTTGGGGACACCCTCTTCACCTTCAATTTCCTCTACCCCCTCCTCCTACATGATTAAAAAAAGGAAATATAATAAATCAAAAGAAGGATGAATGGTTCATAAATATTGAGCATTTTACATATGAAGTAAGAACATTAAAGGAGGCATTGAAAATACATGGACCATCAATAAAATTACATGTGTTGTCTCCTTGTTTGCATCTTTATTTGGTAAAGATTCCATCTTGCACTGGGATTGCATCCCTGGTTGTTTGTAGGTAGGTGATGGTCATCTCATAATAGTGGGAATAACATCCCTAATTGTTGATCCTCCATATAACTTCCTCCTTTAATCTCTAAGGGGGCGAGGGGAACATCTAAACTAAGCACTTACATGCAACAAGGACTTTCGATCGACTTCTTTCTCTTAATACAATGCATGTCACAATAGATTAGCATCAACAAAAAATAGAATACAAGTCAAATTTGTGTTCAAGTATAGTAGATGAAAATGCATACCATTTGTTCAATCTCAACATAAAGTTCTTTGAGGCAATCATCTAATTCACACTCATCCATCTTAAATCTGCAATAGTTAACATTCATAGTATTTATTCCCAACAAACAACAACTTTCATTCAAACAAGTGAAGAATATGCTTTACAACAATAACCCTTACCAATGAAATGCTTATAAAAATCACTATAAATCTTGCCATGAGAGTATAATGGTGTGTTGTCGAGAGCTAAGGTAATCTAACTAGTTGGCAAATTAATGTATTAGTCACAAAATAATTAGGTCAACCACTATTCATGAAATTGACACCCTATATTGAAATTATTTACTACGACCCTCCAACAAGGATATATACATATAAGCAAGCAGTACATTTTCTATAGATAGCGTAACATTCCAAAGTAGAGATTATCTTTTCACATTATAGAAACTTAAAATACCAATTTATTTGGAAACAATCTATATAACATGGCAACACCTCATGTGGTGATTCAAGGACAAGATAAACAAGCCTTTGTATGTAATAGATGAGATAGAGAAAATGTAATGGATACATTACATTTTGAAAACTTTAAAAGAACCAAACATGCCTGTTGTAAATTTCAAAGGTTAGCAATAATATTTTTGAATCCTTAAATATCAAGCCCATGGAGATTGTATTCAAAAAAATTAATTTCAGTTGGAGCTTTTATGAAAGATGTTGATGGCAATATTTAATAAGCTCACTAAACATTCTGAATGAAGAAGTCAACAATAGTAAGTATGCATTGCATAGTACAATGGGTGTTTTGCAAACACAAACATGGATTAGCAAACTCTTACTTTGTGGAAGTATGCACAAACATATGAAATGTGATAAGAAAAAAACTTTCAATGTACTTAAAAGCACACATACATGATGATGCCATCACAAAGAATAGATTAGATTTCGGCAGTGGCAAGCATTAATAGATAGGAAATGGTGAATAAACACACAAGAACTAAAAACAAATCTGAAGAAATTAAAGCTTGGTAAATACTATAGAGGCTCTTATACACTCTACAATGGGAGTACATCAAACATGGATTCACACACTATTACTTTGTGGAAGTTTGCACAAACACATGAAACATGATAAGAGTAACACTTTCAATGTACTTAAAAGCACACATACATGATGACCCCATCACAAAGAATAGAGTACATTTTGGAAAGTATAAGCATAAATACACATAAAATGCTGAATAAAAACACATGAATTGAAAATAGAGGTGAAGATATTAAAGCTTAGAAAATACTAGAGAGGCTCATATGCACCCTGTTGTACCCTGTTGAATAGCTCCCTTTCTCTACATTCATAGTGTATATGACCCTGCATATAAGAGCTTGTTTTTCTGTATAAAAATAATTTATTAACAAAGAGAAAATCCTAGGCGAGCTTAACATTATGTATAGTGGGCCTCTGTCAAAGAGAAATAGGGCCCCAAAAATAGTAGGTATAGGTAAAATTGAAGACAAATGTCCTTTTAAAGGATTTATTATATCTTCCCTACTTTTCTTTGCATTTTCATCTAAATAATTTATGTAAAGGAGGCTTATGAACACATTGTGAATGTGCTTATTTGAAGCATTTTCCTTTTTTCCCCTTACCTATTCTTGCTTCCTGCGTTTTGAATTGTGTCTGTGTTAATAAGTTATGGATTCCATTTTTTTCACATTTATAAAAAACTCTAGGATTTCTTTCCTTGTACAGTGTATTCAATGACCACTTGCCCTTCTGTGATCACAAATATGAATGAATCTATCCTAAATAAGTTAGGGATTTAGTTTTATGCAGGGTCATATGCACTACCGTTTTAATAAGGTAACACTGATCTTTGTTTTCTTTTGTCCTTTAAAATGACCGTCTATTAAAGTATATTCTATGTTTGAACAATACAACTCTATTTCCTTTGAAAAGAACAAGTATGTGTTTTTTATGAGAAGAACAACTTGTAAACTATGTCAAAACTCAATATATAATCTGGTTTTAAATAGAGTTCATAAACACAGTTCACAATCATGTAGAGAACTGTGTGTTAAGACACAATCTATAGAGAAGCAAGGGTAACCTTGAACAGGGGCATACGGAACCCTCAGATGGAATGAAATGACTCTATGAAAATGATAAACCCCTTGCAAAATTTACCTCGACGTTTGACTAAATGCCAATTCCTCCGCTCTTGTTCGGACCACCTCTGCTTGAACTATCTCCCTCCACTTTGGATCCAGCAGTGAGTGAATGGTGAAGGACATCTGTTTTGGCTTGGCATTACCCGATTAACAGTAAGCTCGCAAACAATGATTAAGACAAAGCTAAAAAACTATGATTATCTGCATGTTAAGGCATGAATATCCCGCATCCCAGGGCTCGTTGGGTCCACCTAGATGGGTCCTTGCCACATAACAATTGGCGGTAGAGTTGGCGGTGACTGCGATGGGAACGATTAAAACAAAGCAGTGGCATCGACAACGACTTAACTGTAGATTCAACTACGGTTTGTCTTAAGCAATGATCAACCCCCGATGACCACCGACAACCAGTCCAAGATGACTGGCGATGACCAGTCTTAAGCTCTGCCATCAACAACCATGACAAGGGAAATGGGAAGGGCAAGGACTCTACCTCTACTTCTGTTGGATGACGACCGTAACAAATCAGAAGCGGCCAATCAAATGAACAAGTCCTGGCCGTGGTCTACAGAATCGAGCATATTCAACAGATTGTCAAACCACAATCTACAATTGAAAGGACTGGAAGTTCTGGTAGCAAAGGCAGTGCAGGAGTAATTATTGAGGCAAGCCATTCTGCATCCCTGTAGAGTTGTCTCTTGGCTATATTCGATAGCTTTGTCATCGGACAAGGACTTATCTCTGAGTTGCAGGAAACCATCGGTGGTGCCACTCGAGGCAGAGCAGTGTAATGGGGTACGCCGAACACACCCGCTCGACCACCCCTTTTCTGAACTCCACGAGCGATTGTCGTTGGGTTGGAAGCCCTAAAAGAAGCGTATTCGCAATTGCAGAGTAAAATAAGGATGCCTAGAGCTGAAAATAAGCGGTTTAAAGATAATTCTTCAGGCTTATCCATATTCATATTCTTCAGGCTTTTGTTTCCATATTCTTCAGGATTGTTGTGGGGCATTTCCATATTTTTCAGGCTTTTGCTTCCGAAAATAAGAGCAGGAAATATTTTTAGTTTCAGGTAGTTATAATGAGATGGTGCGCACTGCACGTAATTTGTCCAAATTGATTCAAAATCTTGACCATCCCCGGTGAAGAAACAATTTGCTATTGAGACATCAAATAGGGATGCTACGTTGCTTAAACAATAGGTACTTAGTTTCTCACTAATAGAAGTTTCTCACTAACAGGACAGGGCAATCACAACCAGAGAGAGAGAGATGCCCGCTACTCATTGAACTTAGACTACTTCATAGTTTATAAATCTGTATGAATATGACAGAATTAATTATGTATTCAATTATAATATTTTATTATGCAAGGAATGTTCATGCATTTTATGCCAGGAATATTCATGTGTATGATGGTAATTTGGACTTAGATGCAATGTGCAAAAATTAAATAAGTTGAAAGAAAAAATTGTGATTAATTTTGAAATATTATATAAGTGTTATAAATAATGTGTATATATCTAAAATATAATTAAAACTAAAATATAGTATTTTTAAGTTAAATCAGGAAATTATAAAAATATTTAAAATGCTTTTATGGTCATGTTTGTAAATTTGTGGGTACATATTGCACAAGTACATAAATTATTTAATAAAATATGGGAAGAAAAAAAAAAGATTTTAAAAGGTTTTGGAACTCTTTGAACCAATGAAAATACATTGGAGAACATATCTTAACCAAATGCACAAAAATAAATTGTATTTTACATATCCTTTCTATACATTTTTGAAATAGTAATCTATTAGTTGTATGCCACAAGGCTGCCCCCATATTTGATTGAACTGTTGTTCAAAGAGTGAAGTGCAATAATAAATGTAAACATGTCAATATTCATATGAAGCATTACTTTTCTAGTAATTGTCTTTTAATTTTATGTAACGTTGATTTTCTTCTATAATTATAGTACTCACTTGAAATTTTCAATGTAAAGAAAACACTTTTAGAATAATTAGATATTTTTTTTGGTCCAATACATATTATTTTGTTCATTTTATATGCAATTTTTTTTTAAATTTAATTTTTTAATTAAAATAATTTTTTATTGTGATAAATATTTTTTTCCTTGTGACCATAGCATTACTAACCAAGGAGTATATCATGATATAGATAGAACATATTGAAAGGATTCAAGCTAAATCTATTAAAATCAGTGATATAATTGAGAAATAATTCTTCTTTACAAAATATTCAACTGTATGTAAAATCAAGGATTGATACATCCCAATATTTTTTAGTAGCTATATTTAAGATATATTTATTAGTCTAAGACCTAGTTTATAGTATGAAAACTCATTGCAATATGGTATATAATTTACTCTGTTATAATTTTATGGCTTAAAGTCATAGTGACATTATTGCTCTCTCTCTCTCTCTCTCACACACACTCTCTCTCTCACACACACAAAGATAGTGATCTAGTGGTTGTGTGGATGTTAGAGGAATGCCTATGCATTCTGCAAAGTGGATGAACTAAATTATGTTGGTAGACACTTAGATATTACAATATAACCTTTAAGCACCATGACCATGTCATTTTGTAGATATCCTGACACATGGAGTTTTCCCTTTTAAGTGATCACTTTGTGGGATCTTAGCTAGCTGTGACTCCATGAACCTACTATTTTGTCCACATCTAAAGGTGAAGGACAATTTATGCAAGGTTGACCATCATTCTACAAACAGGGTTAAACTGTAGGCATAGTATGTCTCTCCTGGTTCAAGTATGCCTTAATTCAATATACAGTTACCTATACGTTGCAATATACACCCCACACACATTCTATCCTATTCGAATCAATGCAAAATAGATTCAGAAGTGTTTTTAGATTCAACCCAGGCACACTCAATAGCAAGAAGAATCCTCTTAACTGAAAATCAATTCTAAACTTAGAATTCCAAGGTTTCAATCAGTCCAGGTCAATATCAAACAAAACAGAACCATATTGAGTTCCAATGGGTGATAAGCGATCCATACTTAACCTCAGCTCTGCTCTTCTTCTTCATACAAGTCAAAATGATGACCTTGTAGAGTCCGTAGAATCTGGAAAGCTTCACCTTGGTTTAATAGTCCTATATAATGGTGATATTCCCTGCAATGTATATATTGGAATACACAACCAGGTTCGGTCCATACTTTGCACATGAAATTACCTTCATTTAAGACTATCTATATATTCGCAGCTTGACCTTACGAAATATGTGATCACAGTCATATGCCATATGACTTGAATGGTTTCCACATTAGGAATTATAAATCCAACTCAACATTGTGTCAGCACATGCAGACTATTTACTACACGATAGCCACCTCACGACTTAGCATATCAAACTCCACCTATTTGTTTTACCCAGACTTAACGGCTTTTATAAAATAGCTATGTCCCTATTTAAGACTGTGCGTGCATAGATGACTCATCTAGACCAAATGGCCTTACAAAATAGACATATTATTTACCTATTCAGTCGCTCAATGGTGAATATCTCCATGGCTGTGCAGGAGGCCATATCAAAATAGAAGAAAAACAACAAAACAACTCAGGTCTATGTACAAATATAACCCAAATAGAAGGCAACATCAAAACTGGATTCAGTTTCTTTTAATAAAACATCCTCTACCATTTTCTATTTATATTATTCACACCTAATTGTAACCTGACTTTAATGCCTTACTGAATAAGCAGAATACAAACTTTCATGAGCTCGGCTTTCTTACAATACATAGTCCTTCCATGACTCACCTTCATTCTGGCAAATTCCATTCCATTCAGGTCGACGCCATACTCTGCATCCAAATGGTCTTGGTCTGACTGTGATCTTCGAACTCCTTCAATGGCTAGAAAAGCCAAGTTGAAACCAAAGGCCTTGTATCTTCTATGCAGACCTTCTCCTTCTCTCCCTAAGGAGATCCTCCTTCTCTGTTCTTCTACGTACCCCTCATCCTCTTCTATAATTAATTTTCTTTTTGCTCTTGTTAAGATTCTCCCTTCTAACTTCTATGCCCAATTTTGGGCTGAAAGTAAAACAAAAATAGTTTGTAGTTTTTAACAATATACTAAGGTTGAAATCATTTCAACTACTTCCCCCTTATTTCCTCAATAGCCCAACAGTTACCTTTTTACTTTTACTTTTGACATTTCCAATTACTCCTCCTTAGATAACATTTTGGAGGCAAAATACAATAATTTGAAATTCAAATTTAATCATGACCAAGTCTTCAGGTAGCCATTGCAGATGCTCCTGCATCATACTCTCCCTCTAGGAACAATTTGAACCTTAGTTCAAATGAGATAGCTCCTCAATGCATTAGTCTTCATTCTATCCCTGGATCCCAAGGTTTTGTTGCCAATACCAATGCTTGTCTTTGGTGGTCTTTGTCCTTCATCTTGCTTTTCTTCCTCTTCTGGTATGTTCATCTCATTTCTTTCTTGGTTGCCATCTCCCACTTCCATGCTTCATCTTCATATGTGTCTCCAAAGTTTTCATCTTCCATACCTGCATTCAAAACATCAAAAGCAACCTTAGTATAAAAACATTGAGGCCATGAAGCCTCTTGATTGTCTTCATGTTGTTCTTTGTCCAAATCTGCCCTCACCATCTTTCTTTGTTCTTGCCTCAATCCATTTTCCATCTGATCAATGGTGCCACCATGTTGATATGTGTCTCTACACAACTCTCTTGGAGGATTCAACAACTCTTCTATCCTCTTCAACTCTTCACTCACCACATGCTCATCCAAATCTTCATGTCCTATATCAAACTTAGGACTAGATTGTATTTCATCCTCTATATATACATTCATCCACTCTATGGTTTCTTCATACAAGTCAACTTCTTCATCAACATCAATATAATTATCAAAAACAATAGGAACACCATTACCTTGTGTCTCCTTGTTCTTTTCAAACATGTGAACTGATTTCACATCTTCACTTTCATCATCCATCTTGTTGGAACTCTCTCCTTGCTGCACATTCATTTTCGTACACATTTTCCATTCCTCATTTTCCATAAAAAGATCATTGAATGATACAAAAACATTATTATCCCATTCATTGCAAGCAATTGACGTAACTTTCATCTTTGTATCTTTATGCTCTACTTCATTATTCTTTGAGAAGTTATATTTCTCACCTTTGGCCATCCATACCTTCTTCATAACTTTAGTATGACACTTGTTCAATTTACCAACCAATTTCTACTCTTTGACATCTTCATGTTGTCTTGCTTGATGGCTGGCCTTGCTCACTTTGCATTCTACCTCTTTCTTCATGCTTTGTATTTGCTTCTTGCTTGAGTCATCATCTTGATTGAACTTTATGTCTTTCATTACATTTGCTGATCCCTTGAGCCATTTTGGTACCACATAGCCATGGTCTATTGCTGGATTTGAAGTCTTGTTATTAATCTTCTTCATCTCCATCTGTACAGTAGTAGTCTTACTCTTATATGCATTTGAAAAATCAGAATTTGAACTTATTTTTACCTTTTGAATGGCTTGATGTTTGGCCATACTCTTCCTCATAATTTCCTTGCTTGCATTCACTTTCTTTAGGTGTATTTCCTTCCTTTGTTCTATTGGAATGTTTTTCAAGTCATCATAGTATTCTATACCCTCTTCTTCATTGGCATGATGATGGACTTCCACTACTTCCTCGTGGAATTTTGCAACCTATTCAACAATTGTTCCATACTTAAGTGGATGAGAAAAATCAATATTATAATTCACCTTTACCTCCTTGAAGGGCTGCTTCATGGTTTCCTTCATTTGCATGGCTTCTTTGATTGCACTATCCTCTTTT
Source organism: Torreya grandis (assembly GCA_037957365.1). Taxonomy (NCBI): domain Eukaryota; kingdom Viridiplantae; phylum Streptophyta; class Pinopsida; order Cupressales; family Taxaceae; genus Torreya; species Torreya grandis. Next base: position 533,763 of record JARHVA010001207.1, read on the forward strand.
GTGCATAGTTTTTCACTTACTTCTTCAAGGTACTCCATGGCATCATGGAATGCAATTTCCTCCTCCATCTCAACATTTTCTTGCACAAGATCTCCAACATCTTTTTCATGCATTTGACAATGCATTCCTTCTTCCTTATCAACAACAAACTCACTTCTCTCTCTTGCACCAATCTTTTCATTCTTCAAGGCCCTTCTTTTAAACTTCACAAGGTTGCTCATACTTGTAATTACCCACTCAAAAATAGCATTAGATATAAAAACAAGAGACCAGAATGTCTCCATGAGTGTTCTCTTCACCCACACTCTCATCTTTCCAAGTGCTCTTCGTGGCACTTCCTCTTTTCTTTATTCTCTCTTGTTCTCCTCAATGAGAACCTTCTTCTCCACCTCTTCCTTTTGCTGCTCACTTGGCAACCTACTCATCCTCTTCAAGCCTCTATGGGCTTCTCTCTTCATGGCAATCTTCTTTTGCCTTCTCCTTTTCACTAGGAGATTTATTGGCCACTTCAACCTCCTCCTCATTGGCCACACCCATGCTTGCTTATCCATCTACATCCAAGACTCATATTCATCTTTAATCTTAGCTAACTCTCTCTTCAAATTAGCAATTTCTTTATCAATTACAAAATTGTCCATACCTTTGATGCTTGCTTTCCTCTTGGTGCCCTCATGTAACTTGCTGCTCTGTAGTGCCTTCAACAATACTTCCATCTTTGAGATCTTCACCCACGTCTTTTCCACCTTGGTCTCTTAATCCCTTGTCTCACCCAATCCTTTTCTTCTTGACTGGTCTTTTGACAATCTTCTTGATCTCACCTAGGCCTTTTGCATCCTAGTCTTTTGATCCTTTTCTCAATCCTGCAGCAACTCGTTATACATCACTTCATCAAACTCAAATCACAAATACAATCTTACCTTGCTTTGGATCTTCTTCTTGAGCATTCACTTGCTCATCTTACTTTTGAGCTCTCCAAGATTCAAACTCCATCTTTTACCTCACCTAAGTCTATTTCACCTTAGTCTTTTGGCAAACTATCCAAGCTTCTTCTTGGATCTTCACTAAGCCTCCCTTGGCTTCTTCTCTTCTTAAGCCTCAATGGCTTGGCTACCTTGAACCTGAAACTTCTTCACTTGATTGCTTCTTAAACACAATAAACTCAAATTAAATATCACAGTTACTCATACCTTTCCTCAACAAGGTCTTCTAGTGCTTTGTCTGTTGATCTCTTTGCCAAATCCTTCACAACTGCAACATCATTCTTTTCTTAATTCTGAAGCAACAAATTATCAAATCCCAAGAGCTTCAAGCTCTAATACCAAATGATGCAATGTTGACCATCATTCTGCAAACAAGGTTAAACTGTAGGCATAGTATGTCTCTCCTGGTTTAGCTATGCCTTTATTCAATATACAGTTGCCTATATGTTGTAATATACACCCCACACACATTCTATCCTATTCGAATCAATGCAAAATAGATTTAGAAGTGGTTTTAGATTCAACCCAGGCACACTCAATAGCAAAAAGAATCCTCTTAACTGAAAATCAATTCTAAACTTAGAATTCCAAGGTTTCAATCAGTCCAGGTCAATATCAAACAAAACAGAACCATATTGAGTTCCAGTGGGTGATAAGCGATCCATACTTAACCTCAGCTCTACTCTTCTTCTTCATACAAGTCAAAATGATGACCTTGTAGAGTCTGTAGATTTTGGAAAGCTTCACCTTGGTTTAATAGTCCTGTACAATGGTGATATTCCCTGCAATGTATATATTGGAATACACAACCAGGTTCGGTCCATACTTTACACATGAAATTACCTTCATTTAAGACTATCTATATATTCGCAGCTTGACCTTATGAAATACGTGATCACAGTCATATGCCATATGACTTGGATGGTTTCCACATTAGGAATTATAAATCAAGCTCAACATTGTGTCAGCACATGCATACTATTTACTACACGATAGCCACCTCATGGCTCAGCATATCAAACTCCACCTATTTGTTTTACCCAGACTTAACAGCTTTTATAAAATAGCTATGTCCCTATTTAAGACTGTGCGTGCATAGATGACTCATCTAGACCAAATGGCCTTACAAAATAGACATATTATTTACCTATTCAGTCGCTCAATGGTGAATATCTCCATGGCTGTGCAGGAGGCCATATCAAAATAGAAGAAAAACAACAAAACAACATTTTAACCTTGTTTGCAGAGGGTCTATGTACAAGTCTTCAGGTAGCCATTGCAGATGCTCCTGCATCGTCAATGAAGACTAGGAATCAAGGAGGGTACACTACACAAGGTCCTACCATGTGGCCATGATATGTGTAAACATGTAGTCCAATCATATTTGTGTGGACATAAAAATGAGTTATGATTTCAACGAATCTGATGTGTCCACAATAAATAAGAGAGTCACAAATGTGAACTTCCTAGTTATGTGACCCTAAGGCTAAGTAATGAGAACACATGGAGGGTTTATATGATCTGGAATGATTTATGGCAGACATTATTATATAGAATATGGTTTGATGCACATGCCCATGTGGCATTATTAATATTTTTTTTGGAGGCCACATTGAATATTGTGATAGCATTTGGCAACTTGGTGGCCACATGAGTGTGGTGGACCCATTAATGTGTTCACCTCAAATGTGGCATTGACTTTATATGCAAACTCCTAGATAAATATTTGGGTATGTGGATGCATGGTATATTGGGTCCCATTTTAAAGATGGAGATCAAGTCCATGAGGAAAATGGTGACATAGTTATCTGTAAAGCCCACATGGATGTTATGAGATATTAAAACATTATACCATGGCCACTCCATTATTACACATAAATTATAATGTGACCCTGTAATCTGTTTTGAATTCTTAATTTATCAAAAATTTAAAATAAAATTAAAAAATTAATTAGCAAAGAGAAATTTATTTTTCATGGGGTTTGGATCCCATTTAATCAATCTTCCCTACCATGGTTTCTTGTAAAAAAGTATTCTAATTGACTACACCATTAAAAGAATATTATATTTTAAGCACAGTTTAATTCTAATACAAAACCTTGAGTTTTTTTATATAGACGGGAAGAGGTCATAAGCTCTACTACATCCCTTTGCATCTGAGACAAATCTTCTAAATCCAGGTTACGTATCCATTTGCATTTTGCACAACTCTTCCCAAACCACGCTACATGTTCAACTTTAACCAAATCACACCTAAAACTTTTTGTAATTTTGTCTACACTCATGCTTAAAAGAAACGCTGAATTTTTTTTTGTTTATAAAAAAAAATTGTCAAACCTTTAAACTATAAAAAATAATGAAAACAAATGACAATAATAACTATGAGCAGTTTTTCAAAACCCTAGGCTTTAAAGTGTACCAAAAAAAATTGTCTAGTAAAAACTGAAACCGGTCTCATTAAATAATGGGAACTCTCCAACTTTAATGAAAAAACTCCAAAAGGGAAAAACGGACCTGTGATCCAAACAATAATGCAGAAAAAATGAAAAAAAAATGTTCGGTAAATTACATGGAAACCGAAAAAAAAAAGTGTTGTCAGTAAAAATGACAACTCTTTTTCGTAGCTTGAGAAAAGAGAGCTTATGAATGAGTGACACAAGATCTTCCTCAAATGATAAAAAAGTGGATTCTAATGGTGACACTCAACCAATTTTTCCCATCGCTTTTTCTTATCACGAAAAGTCATGCCTTTAATCATGGCCGTGGAAGTGTTGATCAATCGGCTAGTGTGACCCCCCGCAATAATTTTCAAATGATGAATATTCATGTCCGACGAACCTTAAACCACAAATTGTCTTGCCAAGGCCCGATTGATCTTCCATCATCAATCTTAACGATGATATGGATATGGATATAGCTTGTAGCAGATGGAACGGTGGCAGAGGATATGGATGGTCGTGATGTTGTCTATGGTCTTGCTATGTTCAGTTCACTGGTTAGTTTTTGACGTATGTATGAAAGCTAAGTTTGTCCTACCGGATCTCTCGTAGGCCGTCAATTTGAATGTGACAAGAAGGGATGAAGACTGCATAGGCTAAATAAATTTAACTTAAAAAAAATGATTATTTGAGTCTCACCAATTTATTCTGTTTTCTCCTTGGTTCACCATTAAGTGGTGTCGTCTTGGTTCTCAAGACATTTCAGGTTATGTCGTTTCTTTTCGGTTTTGTCCTTAATGAATATGTCTTCTTTATGATTATCATTTTCTCAACTACCACTTCATCATTAATATATTTAAACAGAAATTTAAGTCTTCAAATTAGTTATACTTTCCTCTATGAGGGTTCATGAATCATGATCCAAAATATAAATTTGAAAAAAATTACACAGTTTTAAGCAGAAATATACATCAATATTCTTTATGGACTGTGAAAACAATCTTTCTTTGATTGATATTCTTCATGGGAAGAATTTTTCCTTAAAACTAAACTTAATAAGAAGTTGATAATCAAAGTAAAAAAGAAGATTGCAGAATTAATGTTTCTTAAAAGATGTTGCGATCATAGGATTTTTTCAAAATTTCTTAAAGGTAACCATTATTTATGTTGTCACAGGAATGATTATATTTTTAATCAAACCGGTCTCTCATTATTAAGGTATATGATCCACCAAACCAGAGCCAAGATCAGCCATTAGTCTCCTAAGCTGAAAGATCTACACTTAGAACTTCATTCTTCTTTAAGGATCGATCTTTAGATCAGGCTGGACATCTCTTTCTTTTTGAGAGTTGCAGGCTTAAAAGAATAGTCTGAGCTCAATAAAAAACTTATGTTGATCAGGAGGTAGCATTAGTTCTTGGCATCCCACTTTGGGGAAATGTTTCATTAAGCAGCGGGCTAGGACGTCAGTTTCCTTGTTTGTTAATACACATTTAATCCTATATTAGAAGAGTAATGTGGATTTAGTTACTTTGCGGCATGCTAGTTGGTCAAGAAAAAAAATGGTTGTCAAAGTTCTCTTTACAGGATCTGAGTTACGTCACTATTGAATCTAGAAGAATTAATCAAACTTGGATATGTTTCCTCTTTGTTACATGCTATTTAGATTGAAGATAATTTTTTCTTTAAACCATTGCACTCTATTCCTCCTCTCTCAGTTCCTTACTACACTGTGGATCCTATGGTCAAGATTGAAGGTATGTCTCTCGAGCCTTTGAGACCCCCTAACATTAATTGTAGTAATTTCATGTGCTCTTAGGTCAAGGAATAACATTATTAACATGACATTATTAATGTCATCTTGTTTTTACATCTTTACCAACTCTATCTTTAAATCATATATCACATTCAAATTTGATATCGCAAGTATTATCTCTATCTTGTTTCTTTACCAACTCAATTTTTAAAATCATATATCACTTTTAAATTTGATGTCATGAGCACCATTTCAATTTAATTTCTTTACAAATTCGATCTTTAAAATCATATATCACAATCAAATTTGATATCATGATCACCATCTTAATCTGATTTCTTTAACAACTCAATCTTTAAAATCATATATCACTTTCAAATTTATATCATAAATATTAAATCCAGCTAATTTTTCTACCAACTCAATCTTTAAAATCGTATATAACTTTTAAATTCAATGTCATGAACATCGTCTTGGATCTGATTTCTTTACCAAATACATCAATTGGCACTTTTAAATGTAATCTGTCTAATTTTACAATTTCTCAAGCCATCTGCCTCTAGAAAATTTGGAAGGAAAAACCGGTCTTTGTTATTGTTGTAAAGTCAGCCTCTAGTGAGTTTGATAATCGTGGTTTAGCTTTTGAAACCATGTAATTCATTTCTTCCCTCCTTCGGCCTGAAGAATGAATAATCTTGATAGTGAATATGGTAATGCTTTAATTAATATTACTCTTCCCCTTCGTGCCCTACCATATTATAACTTTGAAAACTCTCTCTCTACAAAGCTCTAATAATAAAGTGGGAACTATCACACATAGAGCTATAGATATTTGAGAGAATAAATTAGTACATTTAGCTATTTTCTTTTTAGATTGATTTTTTTTTAATATTTAAAAAAAGAGGATTAGAGTTATAGTCAACCTCAAATATATTCTTCGAGAAGAGTTTTTAGTATTTTAGTAGAGTTTGAAAATGTTTTCAAAGAATTATCAATTTTTAGTTAATTAAAGATGTTAGATATGATTGTGTCATAATTTTAAGGAAATCCAAATCTTCGAGGTCAAATATATTTAGAAAAGAATGGAATGCTTTAAATGATCTCAATATAAATGATAGTATTTATCATTAAATTAGATAAAAAGGAATTAAATGATTATTTTAAAAAAGAGTGATTATAACTTAAAGATGCATGACCACTTATAAAATAATAAAAGTTATTGAGTGTTGGCTTCTAATCTAATTTATAAAATCTCAAAAATTGTTAAGAAAATAATAAATCAATCCTCTTTAAATGAAAAGATTAATAAACACCCCTTTCTTAAAAAACATATCACTTCTAAAATTTACAACATCTTAAAGATACACAAGGAAGGGATCACTATTAGATCTATCATTGATATCAATAAATCTCATATGTATGATTTACCCTCTTTTTTGGCATAAAATTAGAACAATTGGTAGGCAAAATGTTTTCCTTTATTAAAAACAACACATATTTTATTGATTTTATTAAGGAAAAAAGTGTCTTTAGTGAAGAGATTTTAGTTAGCTTTGATGTTGTTTCACTTTTCACAAAGGTGCCTATGAATGACACAATCAAAGTGTAAAGTAATCATATTGATGAAGAATCTACTTTATTAGTATCACATTTATTTAAATTCTGCCTTATTTTAAATATTAGGCATCATTTATGAGCAAATAAAAAGTGTTACCATGAGCTCCCTTGTTTCCCTTGTTGTATCCAAATTTTTAAAAGACTATTTTGAAGAATCAACTCTGAAATAAGTTCATTTGAAACCAAATTGGTTGAAAACATACATAGATGACACATGCCAATTAGAAACATGTTTTATAAAAATTAGAATATTTCCATATTGCTTAAATACGGTTGTTGAGACCATTGAGTTCACAATAGAATTGGAATCTGAGCATAAACTTCTCTTCCTAGATATTATCCTCTCTAAAAATTCTGACAGGATTTTATCCCAACAAGCTGATAAAAAATATACCCACACTAATCACTACCTACACACAAATTCACACCACCATTCTTCTAAAAAAATAGGGGTGCTTAAAACCATTATCATAAAATCTTTGATAATTTGTGATGATGTTCATTTAGACGATGAGATCTAACATCTAACATAAGATTTTAATAAGAGTAATTACAAAGGAAAATAGCTTACTATAGCCTTGAAGTCAATCAAAGAACACAGGTTAGACCTAAAATTTTATGGATGACACACACACACACACACACACACACACACACACACACACACACACACACACACACACACACACACACACACACACACACACACATTAAAGAGTAAGATCATCCATTTTAATTTTCTGCTTCATGAAAAATTTAAAAGGTTGGTTTAATCATCCAAAGATAATTTAGAACTAACTTTTAGAAGTAGAGTGTACAAAATTGATTGCTAATGTAGGATGCCGCATATTAGGGAGAAAAATCCCTCCATTAACACAAATATCAATGAGAATATTTCATATATAAATAAAAAAATATTGGTTAATTCAACTTAAGCATAACATTCATTCAAAACTTGTCATCATATTTATACTAAGAATACCAAAGTTTTGGCCATAGAGTACCACCAATTAATGTGATATCTAAGAGAAGCAATAGAAATTTGTATGTATAATAATAAATTGAACAAGGATGTGGATCTAGAATAAAACCAATTTTAGGGATCTATCATTATTTTAATTAAAATTTTATTACTTAAATCTGACCAATTTATTTTGTTTTATCCTCAATTCTCCAGTAAATGGTGTTGTCTTCGATATCAAGACATTTAATGTCATTTATATTCGTATTTCATTTACATCTACTTCATTATTTTGTCTTTCCTAATATCATAATTTTTTTATATACCAAGATCTTACCTTACATTCATTTAATTAAAATTTTAATATTATAATTTCTTTCTCAATAATTTATTTAGATGTTCTAATTCATTACCAAATATAAAATAAATATTTTTAATTCCTATTTTAAGAAATATATATAACTTCTTTTATTTTATTTTTTCAATTATTTTACAATTTTTAAAAAAAATCAATTTTTATTACTTTCATTCTTTAGGATAGTAGTTTTAAGTTTATTAACTATACACAATTAAAATAAATTAGTATTTAATTTTTTTTATCTCATCAACAAACAATTAATGAATGTACCTCATTTAATATTCAATTATCCAAACTATTTGACATCACAACAATTTACTACTGGCATCTTTAAATAGAAAACTAAGTCTCCAAACTAATCATACTATACTCTAATCTTGATGATGGTACATGATATGTGATCTAAAATATTAATTTAAAAAACTTTACATGATTTTAACCAAAAATATTCATCAATATTATTCATGGATTGTGTAATTAATATAGTTTTAATTGTTTCTCTTCATGGTATGAAATTATTCCTTAACACTAAATTTCTTGAGAAGTTCAGAAGTAAGCTAGGAAATAATCTTGTATACCAAGCAATTCTTAAAATATATCAAGATCAAAAAGTTTTTCCAAGATTTGTTAAAAGTTAATGATGATCTATGTTTACATAAGAATAATTTTATCTCTAATAGAGCAATTATATCATTATTAAGGTATGTGATTCACCAAATTAGAGCTGAGATCAGCCTTGTGTCTTTTAATCTGAAATATATACACCTCGAAGTCACTTCTTATTCAAGGATATATATTTGGATCAGGTTGGATGTTTCTTCCTTTTTGATATCTACAAGCTTAAAAGACCAGTCCAAATTCAAACATAAACTTAAGTTTTAAAGTATCTCCAGCTCAAGAGATAATATTAATTCTTGACATCTAACTATGGCAGAATGTTTCATTAACCAACAGATCACAATTTTAGTTTCCATGTATGTTAATACACCTTTAATATTAGATTATCATAGTAATGTAGATTCAGTTGCTAAAAACATATTAGTTGGTTAGGACAAAAAATGGTTGTGAATTTATCTTGAAAGGGTTTGAGTCATGTCGCTATTACATATAAGAATTAATCAAACTCTATTTGTTTCCTCTTCACTGCATGCTTTTCCAATCAATATTTTAATATTTAGCACTTTTTGGTATGTATTTATGTGATTGGTTGAGAGTGTGGACCCCGATAGTTTATGAGTGTTGGTTTAAATCAGCCCTCAATATATGTTTCTATTTATAACATTAATTATAATATTTATTTATGCTTTGAGACTTTCATTCTTAAATCCATTTCTAATCCTCCCAATCCTATTGGATCATTAATTCCATTATCAGATTCCATGAGCTCAGGGAATGACATTATTAAATTTGTCTCATTTTTTAACTCTTTACCAACTGGATGATTACAATTAGATATCACTTTAAATTCTGATGTCATGAGCACCATCTTGGGTATGTTTTATTTATAAAATATATCAATTGTCAATTTTAAGTGTGATTTGCCTAACCATACAAGTTATTATCAAGCCATTTGTCTCCTAGAAATTTGAGAGGGAAAGCAGGTATCTATTAATGTTTTTTATTCAACCTCTAGTGAGCTTATTAATCATGGTTTAAATATTTAAACCTTCTCCCTAAGGGAATTCAATTCTTCCCTCCTTCCTTTGACCTTAAGAATGAATCAGTTTTCTAGTGAAGATGGAAATGCATTAATTAACGTTACTCTTCCTTTCTCTGCTCCACCATGTTATAACTTTGAAAACTCTTTGTCTACAAGTTCTAATACTAGAGTGTGTACTATCATACACAAGAAACTATAGATAATTAGGAGAAATAAATTGCAGTAAATTTGTCTAGTTTTAATTTAGATCGACCCTTTTTCAATATTTTAAAAAAAGGGGCTTAGATTCATAGGCACCCTCAAATATATTACTATAGAATAGTTCTTAGTAAAGATTGGAAACATGTTGAAGGTCTTACCAATTTGGCCAGGTGAGGAGGTTAGATAGGTTTATGCCATAGTTTTGAGGAAATCAAACACCCAAAGTCAAATATCTCTAGGGAAGAAAGAATGACTTGAGGAATCTAAATATGAATGATAAAAATTTATCACTAAAGTGGATAAAGGGAATGAAACAATTGTTTTAAACAAAAATGATTATAACTCAAAAATGCTTAACCACTTACATAATAGTGGGAGATATAAAATTTTAGCTTCTAACCTAGTTTCTAAAATCTCTAGAACCATTAATAAAGAAATAAATCAATCCTCTTTGGATAAAAAATTAAGAAAATTCTCCTTCCTAAATAATATGTCCCTCTTAGAATTTATGACACCCCAAAGATACATAAGGAATGGATCCATATTAGACCTATCATTGATACCATTGACTCTCCTAATTATGCCTAAGCCTTCTTCTTAGCCAATAAATTAAATCCATTAGTATGCAAAACCTATTCCTTTATCAAAGACTCCACATAATTTTTAGATGCTATCAAAGGAAAAGAAGGTATCTAGTGAGGATATTTTAGTTAGCTTTGATGTTGTGTCACTAAGGTGCCTATTGACGACACAATCAAAATGATAGGTAATCATATCAGATGAAGATATTATTTCACTAGTAGTATTTTTTCAATTCTATATTCTTTTCTTTATTAGGGGTCATTTATGAGCAAACAAAAGGTGTTTCAATGGTCTCTCCTCTTTTCCCCACTATAGATAATTTGTTTATGGATTATTTAAAAGATTTAGCTCCAAACTCTTTCCATTTGAAATTTAATTGGTGGAAAAAATATACAGATTACACACATGTTAACTTTCCACATGGTTTATAAAAATTTGAATATTTATAGATCGACTGCAATAAGGTTGTTGATACCATTAATTTCATAAAGGAATTAAAATCTGATGGTAAACTTCCCTTCCTAGATGTCCTCATCTCTAAAAAATATGATGGATCTTTCTCTCAATAAGTTTATAGAGAATCTAACCACAATGATCTCTATCTACATGTGAATTCAAACCATTATCCTTATCATAAAATAGGGATCCTTAAAACCCTTGCTAAAATAGATTTGATAATATATGATGATGATAATTTAGAGGATGAGATCAAATATTTAACCATTTTTTTTAATAAGAGTGATTACATAGGAAAATAGATTGCTAGTCTTCAAGTCAACTAGGAATGCACATGTTAGACCTATAATTATCACTGACAACCTTTATAGATCTAAATTATTCCTACCATACGTTAAGATAATTTCTAACAAATTTAAAAAAAAATTGAAGACTAAGAACATTTATACTACTTTTCTCTCTCACAAAAATTTAGAAGGTTGGTCAAGTTGTCCAAAGATATTTTAGAGCCAACTCTTAGAAGTGGAGTATACAAAATTGATTGTTTTTGTAGGATATTATATATTGGGGAGATAGGTTGCTCCATCAACACAAGATTCAATTAACATGTTGCAAATATAAATAAAGAAAGATTAGTTAAGTCTTCTTTAGCAAGACATTCCTTCAAAACTCATCATCATATTTGTACTAGGAATACCAAAGTTTTGAGCATAGAAGACCGCTACTTCAAATGACATTTAAGAGAAGAATTAAAAATTTTCAAGTATAATAAGAACTTAAATAGGGATGGTGGTGTAAAATTATCCCAATAATGGAGACCAAAAGTTTAATTTTATAAAAAATAATGACATGAATTTGAACATTTTATTTTATTTTCTCCTTGGTTCTCCAATAATGATATCTTCTTGGTTCTTAATTCATTTCATCGGATATCCCCTTCTCATTTCCTTTTCATCTATTTTATACTTTTATCATTTTTAATATCATAATTTTTTTATATACTTAACATTTACCTTACGTTCATTTAATTAAAATTTAAATATTCTTATTTATTTTCAATAATTGATTTAGATGGTCTATTTAATTATGAAATATAAAATAAATATTTTTTCCATAATTTTTTTATTACTTTCACTCTTGAAGGAAGTTCAAAATAAGTATTTGAAGTCAATGAACATGTCATTATAGTGCATGTGAAAATTAGTATTTGAAGTTAAGGCACACATGGAAATTTTCACTAGTTGTTGTTTACTTTGTTCAAAATCTCTCAACTTCATTTGGGTCAGAACTCAAGAAATATCTCTGTTACGATCATTGAAGGCAAACATTGACTTTTTAAACTAATAGTGAGTTTCAAAGAAATACTATGTATTACATTCATGTATTATTTTCTTCAATCTCATTGTTTACTCTTAAATTATAATAAATATGAATATTTAAATTATATTAAATTAAATTAATAAAATTTATAATAATAAATATTATAGTTTGTATTTAAAGTTACATAAGATCTAAAAAGTAAAGATAGAGAAGTAATATATGGATACGTATTATTTTGCATAACATTTTTATATAGAAAATATATATTTAAAAATAGAAACAAATTTCTCAATTTTTTGATAGATGAAATAATTGAGTATAAACAAAAATTAATAGTGATTGAGAATCCAAATCCAATGTAAAGATGAAATAAAAAGAGTGTTACTTAAATCAAAGTATTTAGGATGAGTAATGATTAAGTGAGAGAGGACATAGGAAATATTATAATATTTTGTACCTCCGCAACACTAATTTCACATTATTAATCTTGAATAAATATAGGCTTACAGTGTGTTATAAATTTATTTCATTGAGTCAAGGTATCATTTCAACCTTTGGGCAAAGTTTATAGCAAGCCCCTATATTAATGGTCTCTTCCTCTTCACTTTAAATATGAATTATAATAAAACATAATTTATGACCGACAATACCAAATAGGACAATTATGCCCAATATCCATTCAAACCAAGTTTATATTTATTCCATACATTTTCTTATAGACTCAAAATCCGTAGGTCTAAGCATTTGTAATGAGCATATGCTTGATGAAGTAAGCTTAAACTGCTTGATAGTTTATCTATATTAATATGATTAATTAATTATCAATGTAATCATAAGATTTTATTACATAATAAATGTTCATACATATGGTGGTAATTGGCCTTAGATGTTGTGTGCACATATTAAATAAGTGGAAGAAGTTGATTTTGAAGTATTATGAGAGGGTGCTATAATTAATATGTATATGTATCTAAAATTCATATATAACTAAAACTATAGTATGTTATGTTAAAGTAGGAAATTATACAAATATTTAAAATGCTCCCATATATATGTTTGTAAATTTGTGAGTATATACTACACAAGGCACACAAATTACTTGACAAAATATATCAATAAAATAGGGAAAAAATGGATTTTAGAAGGAGGTTTTGGAACTATTTAAACTAATGAAACTACATCTAAGAACATACCCTAACCAAATGCAAAAATACAATATATATTTTACATGTCATTTGTATACATATTTATGAGTGTTCCATTTGTTGTATGCCACAAGGGTTTTCCTTCTTTGATCAATGTATTTCTCAAATAATAAAGTGTAACAATAATTCTAAATATGTCAATATTCACATGAAACATCAATTTTCGAGTTTAATTGTGGTTTAATTTTATGAAATGTTGATTTCTACTATAATTATAGTACTCACTTTAAATATTTTTATCTAATAAATATTATTTTCTTTATCCTACATGTGATTTTTTTAAAAATTTAATTAAAATAAATTCTTATCGTGACAAATATTTTTATGGCCACAACCTTGCTACCTAAGGATTATGTCTAGATATAGATCAAAAAAATTGAAACCGTTCAAGATGAATATACTAAAATCTATCATGTAATTTAAAAATAATGATTCTTTACAAATCGAAACTTTATATAAAATCAAAAATTGATACATCCCAAAAAAATTCAATATTTATATTTAAGATATATTTAATATTCAGAGAGAGAGAGAGAGAGAGAGAGAGAGAGAGAGAGAGAGAGAGAGAGAGAGAGAGAGAGAGAGAGAGAGAGAGAGAGAGAGAGAGAGAGAGAGGAGAGAGAGAGAGAGAAAGAGCATGGATTTTAGAGGAATCCCTATGCATTCTTGGTGAAAAGTGGATAAACTAAATTGTGTTGGTAGACACTTATATATTACATTATAAGTTAAGTGTTGTGATAATGTTCATTGGGCTCTTAGCTTGAGTGTTGTTGTGAAGTATTTGAGCTCTTAGCTCACTGTGACTTGTGAACCTACTATTTTTTCCACATGTAAAGTTAAAGGTAAAATAAAACTAGGAACCAAAGAGGGTACTATATGCAAGGTCTTGCCATGTGGCCATGACATGCATAAACATGTAGAGAAATTATATTTGGGTGGACATAAAAATGACTTATGAGTTCAATGGATCTACAGAGCCCATAGGAAATAAGAGTCACAAATGTGAACTTCCCAAATACATGACCCTAAGGCTATGTAATGAGGACACATGGAGGGTCTAGATGACCTAGAGTGACTTATGCCACACATTATTATATATAATATGCTTTGATGCACATGTTCATGTGTCATTATTAATATTTTTAGGATGCTACATGGAATATTATGATGGCATTTTTCAACTTGGTGGGCACATGAGTGTGGTGGATACACTATCCTATTCACCTCAAATTTGATGTTGATTTTATATGCAAACTCCTTGATAAGGATTTGGATCCATTGATGCATGGTATGTTGGGTCCCAATTTAAAGATGAGGATGAAATCCGTGAAGAATATGGTGACATTGGTCACACAATTGTGTAGAGACCACATGGATGTTATGAAGTATTGATACACTATGCAATGGCCACTCCATTATTACACTTGAAATATGTCATGACCCTATGATCTATTTTGGACCCTTGATTTATCACAATTTTAAAATAAAAATAAAAAATTAATTACCAGATTAGAATCTACTTTCTATTGGGCTTGGATCCCATTTAATCAAGTTTTCTTACCATGGTGTCTTTTAAAGTAGTGCTCTAAGTGACTACACCACTAAAAGAATGTCATATTTTAAGCACAATTTTATTCAAATACAAAAAATACCTTGGATAAGCTCTAATATATCCTTTTGCATCTGATAAAACTCTTACAAAATGTGTCCATTTGCATTTTTCACAGCTCTTCCCAAACCACACTACATGTTTAACTTTAACCAAATCCCACCTAAAACTTTTTTTAATTTTGTCTACACCCATGTTTAAAACAGAAGCTAGTTTTTTATTATTTAAAAAATAAAATTGCCAAACCATTAAGTTTTAATAGGTAATAAAAAATAAATGACTACCAACCCTTTTTATCTTATTCTAATTTATTTTAATCTTGTTCAAGATTACCTATCTTGACTATGACCTTTTTATGATCATCCTTCAAGGAAACAATATTATTCTTCAATTGAACACATTAATCTTCTTTAGACTCCGTGCTTAAACTTGTAGCCTCTAATTAAATTCTAAGATCTTTGATGGTCTCCTTATCCTCCTTAGCCCTTTTGGCCATGCCATCTTTCAATCTACATGCTTGATCTTCCATAAACATGATCAGTTCTCATTTTCCTTTTCCTCTCTCATGGATTTGCTTGACAAACTACCCTCAAGAGATCTAACTTGTGCTTTAAGACCTTTGATCATGTTCCTCATTTCATGATTCCTCTTATTTTTCTCCTTTAGTTCACCAAGTGCACTCATAATTTCAACTTCTAGATTAAATTATTCATCCTCTCTATCATAGAAAACTTATTCATCAAACATAATGATATTTTCACCCATATTGTACCTTGGGTCACCTTCAAGTGGTTAAACTTGCACAAAAGGTCCTGCTCTGACACCAATTGTTAGAGGTACAATCACTAAGAGGGGTGTTGAATTAATAATGTAAGATAATCTAATTCAATTCATATTTTTTAAACATTTAGCACATACAATCATTATGCATATAAATTAACCATTGCAATGAAAAAAATATATATATAAGATCAAGAACATAACACATGATATATGTGGGAAATTCTCTTGAAGGATAAAACCTATTAAACCCTGTAAGATGGAATATAGTCCTATAACAAGATCCAAAAATTAGACCAACACCAATTGATCAAGGAACATCCATCCCTTAGTTTAGTGAGACACTAATCCCACAAGGAGCTACTGCCCTTGTCTAGTTGAACACCCACAAAAACTAGACCTTTAATAAACTTTATCTTGAAAGGAGGAACTAAATCCCTAGATAACTAAGCACCCACTCATCTACCTTGAATAAATCATATTAAACACCTATTTCTACTCTTCATCTAATGATGAACACCTTTTCCTGCACTCTTTACCTTTACTCTTTCACCCATACAGTCATAAGGGCTCACTTGCTTAATCTACCTCTTCTAGGTTAATTAGGTACAATGACATATGTATACCCCTACATCAATTTGATCAGACAAGCATGACTTCCTATATTCACTCTATGATGGTCCTCATTGACCTTTACATCCTCTTTGAAAGGTTCTCTTCTTCACTTGAATCCACACTTTCACAACTAGCATAATTAGTCCAATTATGCCTTGTATTTATACCACTCTTTTGGTATAACCCATCTTGGTCAACCTATATGCTTACCATACTTGTTCAATTTTTAAAATAGGTCCTCATAATAATTATATTAAATAACCACACACTCTTTAGGTTGGCCAATATCTCGTTATCCCCAAACCACCATTAGGTTTTGGTGAGACCTAAAATAATTAGGCCTTCATACTCACATGTTACATATGAGACTATTTGGACCACCATCATCCTTTACCAATGATTTGAACACATCAAACTTGTATCCAATAGAACATTTCTCACTCCCTCATGGGTCCATGCCACTTGGAACACCAAATCAACACTTGAACCTACCAATTAGGTCTTCTTGCTCTTTAAGTCTTCATATACAAAAAAACACAGTCTCAAATTTTTGAAGCAACTACTCAAATATTTCACATAGTCATATGATTATATCACATGGGTGAACCCTTAAATACCTCTATTATATCTCCATGTGTTTTAGACACTTTAACATAGGATCTAAGCACTCAATTCAACTCTCTCAAAATGACCACTTAGATTGGTCACACACAATCAAAATATAGTCAAGCTATTTTGACTTTCCATATTTGATTAGGAGAAAATCATGACATCCAGTACTTTCTCATAAACTTTTGAGATTTCCTTGACATCTTCATATTCATTTGTTTCCTCAACTTTGATCAGAACACCTTCAACTTATCTATGTAAGATGGTCACTTAATCTTTCAGTGCATTCAACAAACATAGTCAACTTTTAATTAATTATTCACATTGAATATGGATTGGTAAAACCTCTAAAATCTACACAAATAGTCTTCATAAAGTCTAAAACACTCTCCAGTAGTTAGATCATATTGAATCATCAGAATACTATGAATAAAAATTCAATTATCCTTCTTGGGTCACTTTCAAAACATGGTCAAACATAGTCAATTTTGGAGCTCAATATCTATAATTATACAAACATTCAAATCTTCTAATAAAATTATTTAGATGCACCTTGAATTCCTTTCAATTTTTATTTTTACTCCATCAATAAATTCATCCTAGGTCAAAATATATTAGTAAAATGTTACAGACTAATTTTTTCCTTTACTAATTCAAATGCCAACAGTCACTGTGTAATGCAAATATTGCAAACATGTGTCTTCATCTCATGTTCTCACATATCTTGATCAAACACACTCTATTGATCTCCTTCTAATCTTCCTAGCTTTAACTTTCAATGTTTACCATTGATACTTGATCCTTGATTCTGATATCATACCACTTGATAGCCCCATGTGCCTTCTGTACACCTTACAATAAGTATTAAATGATCTTTTGCCACTTGGCAACCCTGCATGCCTTTTGAGCATTCTATTGACTTATTGACTTAATAAGTATAGTTGATCACTATCTAACAAGATCATATGATTTTTCGTATCCTTATTTGGTCATATTAATCAATCATTGGTAGATATTTAATCCAATTAAATGCTCACCATAGATCTTCGATAATGCAAATTTGGCTAAGTATGAGAGCTTAGTGAACACTATCTGAAAGGCCAACTTTACACAATTATAAATTTTTCCACACTTAATGTCTAGACCTGAAATTTGAACCACATGATCACCTCTCATAGGTGAATCCATCCATGTATCAAACTACTCTCAAAACCTTTACACGTTAAATATGATTTCATCAAACTTCATACTCATCTTTATCTATCAAGATGACTAATTGAACCTAGACACTCATATGACTACTATGATGAATCTTGTTCACTTTCATAAGCATTATAAACACTCATAACACCCCATTTCCATACCATCAATTACCTTACTAAATTAAATACTAAGTAACCATACAAGAACACTAAAGCTCATTGAATCACACTTTGTCATTATCATCCTAGCACACATGACACCTCATCAATATCCTTGGTCACATTGGAGACATTATTGACAAATCTCCAACAACTATAATTTAGATATATTAGATATTGAATAAGTGTGGAAAACATTCTTCCAAATCATGCCTGCATTGAATCTAAAATCTATTCCAAGTGTGGAAAACATGCCTCTATGGCATGTCCCCACTAATATGCCCCTCTTTGAGGTGACAAAAATATAGGAACATGGTAGTTAAATCACCTCAAAAGGATAATAAAAGTATATAACATGTGAATGAAACCATATAGCATATATAAGGAACATGTCTAGATAGATATAACATTGAAGCACATAGATCCAATCTGATCACATCAAGGATTAAGATGCATCATAAATATCATGGTAACTTATAGATAGTAATAGTACAAGCTCAACAAGAAAATAAACACATACAAAGGAACACTCAAAATCAAGTCAACATATAATGGTCTAAAGAGACTATAAACAAGGTCATGTTCAAATGTCACTCAATCAATGGGACATGACTTAGTCAAATGTCCATACAACAAACAATGACATATAGAAATGTCAAAGAAAGCATACATAGGAATGGGGGCTGCAAGAAATGGAACATATTTAAACTCTCAAATAATAAAGACAATAGCAATGCAAGACACTCAAAGAAGTGCATAAAGGAATTCATAAGAAACCAACATGGACATGTTATAGTGGCCCATGGATCAAATGTGTTAGCAAAACAATTTAAGTCCATATCATCTCAAGTACCCTATGTAAGATATAATCATGGATAAAGGCATCTGTAAGTACATATGAGATCAAACATGACAATGAAAGGTGATCATCGAACCATATAACACGTGAGTATGAAGATCAAAAAAATAGATGCCCCTAATGTCCATAAAACATGAGTAGAGGAAAGGCCCAATATCTGAAATAGGAATAGGTCATATATTTGTGTATGCCTATATTAAACTCAAGTATAAGTGTGACACACATGTCTATGTATAAATAATTGATATGCCATCCATCAATATGGAATTAGCATATAGATGCCAAGGAGCCATAGAACATGTTTATGCTGAAAATATTTTTGGATTTATGAATGTTTTTAATTTTTTGATATTTTGGAATGGTTCCATGAACAAATAAAAGTGCCACTACAACTAAAATATCTCATCAAATAGATGCTTCTATGAAGGCTGTGTATCATATATGCCATATGTGTGCATAGTAAATCAAAAAGAGTTTCATGTTTTTTTGGTAAGTTTGTACTATGTGCCTTTGGTTTGAATTTATCTTCATTTGGTTTCTCATCCCCTGGTGATTGATTCAACCAATAGGTACTAGGTATTTTAGGTATGAATATATTATGTGATAAGTTATCAAGTGAATTAAAACATGGTTTATTGGATTTCTCATTAGTAGATTACTCACCAAATTTATGACTAGTGATAGAAGCAGTATTTTTATATGAGGAAGGGATTGTAGTTCCCCATTTGTAATCATATTTACAACTTTAGATTTTTCAGGTGTCTCTTGCTTTTTTACCTCTTTTCCTTGAAATCCTGGTTTTAATATTTGATGTGCACATTGTTCTTTTTTTACTTTCTTTTCATTTATATTTTTGTCATCGGATAAGGACTTATCTCTGAGTTGCAGGAAACCATCGGTGGTGGCATTCGAGGCAGAGCAGTGTAAAGGGGTACGCCGAATACACCCGCTCGACCACCACTCTTCTGAACTCCAGGCGCGATGGTCTTTGTGTTGGAAGCCATCTACACAAGTGCAGGATTGAATGTTTTGATCGATGTAGCACACTCCATAAGTACCGCATAAACCATAGACAACGCACTCTCCTTGGGGTTCCGACCAAATCATGCTCCATTTACTATTATCAATCAACAAGTAAAATAACAGATCGCCGTTCCAGTTCATAACTTCCCTCGCCATCATCATATTATGTTTCGATCTCAACCAATATATGTAGTACATGCTGGTTGGAGAAAACTGAACCAAATCTTGGGCTAATCTGGAATAAGATTTTATACCTGGCTGACTGGCGTAATAGCTACGTAACTACTCTCCACTTGACCAATAAGGAGGACCGCTTTTATGGCGCAGCAAAACGTCTTTCTTTTCCAGAGATGGATTCATTTCTAAAACGAAGCTTCCAGGTGCTGGATCCACCGAACTCTTACAGGAAATTGTTTTCAGTCCTTTCCAAAGCTTCATCATAGGCAAAATTGTATCCGTTGGATGTCTGAAACTCTCCCACACAATCTCACACGTGTTTTGGCCGCCTAGCATAGCAAAATTACCTGTGTCGAAAATCACAGCACTGGACGCAGCTTTAATTTGCTGATTCTCATTACTGGACCAAATTTCTCCTCCTTGTGAGTCAGACAAAGTGACGTAGCCATCAGTGGACAGCTTCAAAACGCCGTGCATGTCTTTGATGGGAGTCTCTCTGTTTGCCACCCAAACGACTGTCTTCTCGGAGAATTGGGCGTACCAGATACCAATATAGCAGTTATTGGTTCCATTGGGACTAAAAAATCCCAATTCAAAGGTGCCATTCTTTGAAAGTATAGTCTGATTCACTGTGAGGGAAGCCCCCAAAAGAAGCGTATCTACACTAACAACTCCTAAGGATTCGCAATTGCAGAGTAAAACAAGGATGCCTAGAGCTGAAAATAAGCGGTTTACAGGTAAGTTATCGTTGTGGGGCATTTCCATATTCTTCAGGCTTCTGTTTCCGAAAATAAGCGCAAGAAATATTTTTAGTTTCAGGTGGTTATAATGAGATGATGCCCAAATTAATTCAAAATCTTGACTATCCCCGGTTAAAGAAACAAATTACTATTGAGACATCAAATCGGGATGCTACGTTGCTTAAACAATAGGTACTTGGTTTCTCACTAACAGGACAGGGCAATCTCCACGTAACATATTTAAAACTAGTAATTGCACTCAAAGTTAGAATGGTACAACGATAAATTGGAAATTAGAAAGTATGTAAAAAAAAATTAAGAATTTTCCCCCTTCTTTAAATAGTGGCTTATTTCCGACGAATCCTGTATGTAATTCTACATATATTAGGTCATTTGATTCCTATGAATCTGGTTTGTCAGCATTGTATAAAGGTATTTATCTCTTTACAAGGCACCTTTCGGTAGTATATAGTTTAAAATTGTCGGTAAATATTTTATTAATGTTAGTTGTATGCTAGTAATAAGTTATACGAGTTGAACAGTTAGACTATTGGGTCATGTGTAATTTCTCGTGAAATCCTATTTAAATTTGGTAAGCGATGTAATAAATTAATAGAGTTTTTATAATTATATAAATTTTATTTGAATTAATAAAATTATGTAGCTTTATCTTTCGTAATTGTCTATGTTTGTTTGAATAATATATTTTAATCAAACAAAATAAAACAATAAGAATATTATTTATAGTTGTATTTAAGTCATAGGTTGAAAAGTTGCAACTAATACATCTTCATTATTTTTAGAAGTGGTGACCTTATTTTTATCTATGTTTCTCTTGGTTAGATCAAATTAATTGGCCATGAAATAATCTATTGAAAACTTTAAGCATGTTGCAACCACATTCATAAAACCTAACTGAGATGGAAAAGCTATAATCTTAAGAGAAAATAAAATGGATTAAAAACTTTAATGAATATGCGATGTTCGATAAAGCTACCTTAAAAATAAAATAAACACCCCATAAATATGCTATGATTGTTATGTATTTTCATTTGATATTGCACATTTCATTAAAGTAATGTATGCACTTTATTAATAGTTTTTAATATGACTGCGACATGTTTATTCATTGTGTACAGAAAAATTTGTGGATGCAAGAAGAATATACAAAAAAATTGAAAGTCTAATGAATTTGTAAACTCCATAAGATATATTTGCCTAAATTAAAAGGTGTGGACTAAAAGAGATATAGAGAGAATATAATAATTCAATGGATCTACGTAAAAAAAGATATGTCAAATGTTAAGGCACTTTGTGACCCCATGGCTATGGCAGAATCATAAACTACCACGTGCTTCACTATGAGTGGACATAGTAAAGATGAAAGATAATGATGCCCTGTAACTTAGCAAGGCTATAGTACACATAATCTCACCATGTGTTCCCAACATATATGAAGTTGAAAAGCCCATTACACATATTTTTTATGTGTAAATATATCTAGAGGCCTAGTAATTAATTATAAAGTTTGTGCATGTGTGTGTGCACATGCATGCATGCGCGTGCACATGAGAGAGAGAGAGAGAGAGAGAGAGAGAGAGAGAGAGAGAAAGAAAATTATGTGTGCTACTTATTGAACTTAGACTACTTGATAGTTTATATGTATTAATATGATAGTATTAATTGTGTATACAATATAATATTTTATTAAGAAAGGAATGTTCATGCATATGATGGTAATTTGGGCTTAGACATCAAGTACAGATATTAAATAAGTTAAGAAAAAATATTGTGGTTAGTTTTGAAGTATCACAAGAGTTCTATAAATAGTGTGTGAATATATCTAAAATATAATTACAATTAAAATGATAGTATATTTAAGTTAAATTAGTAAATTATTAAAAAAAAATGCTCTTATAGACATGTTTGTAAATTTGTGGGTACATATTGAACAAGGCAAAAAAATTATTTGATAAAATATTTCAATAAAATATGCAAAAAAAAAAAAAAAAAAAGGATTCTAGGAGGTTTTGAAACTCTTTGAACCAATGAAGCTACATCCAAGAACATACCCTAACCAAATGGAAAAAAATAAAATGTATCTTACATATCCTTTTTATAAAATTTTGACATAGTGTTCTATTAGTCATATGCCACAAGGGTGGCCCCCTTCTTTGATTGATCTATTAATCAAATAGTGAAGTGTAATAATAATTGTAAACATGTCAATATTCACATGCAAAATTAATTTTGTAGTAATTGTCATTTAATTTTTTGTAACATTGATTTTACTATAATTGTAATACTCATTTGAGATTTTTAATGTAAAGAAAACCCTATTAAGATAATTAAATATTTTTTTCTAATAAATATTTTTTTATTCATCTTACATGTAATTTTATTTTAAATTTAATTTTTAAATTAAAATAATTTTTTATTGTGACTATTTTTTTCCTTATATCCATAAGATTTCTAACCAAGGATTATGTCGAGATATAGATGGAAAATTTTGAAAGCATTCAAGATAAATTTATTAAAACCAATCATATAATTGAAAAATAATTGTTCTTTGCAACATATTCAACTTTATGTAAAATCAAAGATTAATACATCCTAATATTTTTCAATAGTTATATTTAAGATATATTTATTTGTCTAAAACCTAGTTTATAATATGAAAACCCATTGCAGTATAGTCTATAATTTACCCTGTTATAATTTTATAGCTTAAAGTAATGGTAGCATTATTGGTCTCTTTCTCACACACACACACACACACACACACACACACATGAAGATAACAATCTAGTGGTAGTGTGGATGTTAGGAGAATGCCTATGCATTCTACAAAGTGGATAAACTAAATTATGATGGTAAACACTTAGATATTACACTATAAACTTTAAGCATTGTGACCATACCATTGTTTAGATATCCTAACACATGGATTTTTCCTTTTAAGTGAGCACTTTGTGGGCTCTTAGCTCACCGTGACTCCATGAATCAACTATTTTATCCACATCTAAAGGTGAAGGTCAATGAAGACCGGGAATCAAGGAGGGTACACTACACAAGGTCCTACCATAGAGCCATGACATGTGTAAACATACATAGTGTAATTAGATGTGTGTGGATATAAAAATGTTTTATGAGTTTAATGAGTCTGCTAAGTCCACAAGACTTAAGAGAGTCAAATATATGAACTTCCTAGCTTTGTGACCATAAGGCTATGTAATGAAGACACATGAAGGGTCTAGATGATGTGGAGTGACTTATGCCACACGTTATTATACATAGTATGGTTTTATGCACATGCCCATGTGGCATCATTATTTTTTTTTGGACGCCATATAGAATATCATGATGGAATTTGGTAACTTGGTGGCCACATGAATGTGGTGGACCCATGACTATGTTCACCTCAAATGTGACATTGACTTTACATGCAGACTCGTAGATAAATATCTGGGTATGTGAATGCATGGTATATTGGGTCCTAGTTTAAAGATGGGGATCAAATCCACGAGGAAAATGTTAGCATAGTTCACATAGTTATATGTAGAGACCACATGGATGAAATGAGATATTAAAATATTATAAAATGGCCACTCCATTATTACACATTAAATATAATGTGACCTTATGATCTAATTTGAATCCTTAGTTTATAAAAGATTTAAAATAAAAATAAAAAATTAATTAGCAGAGAAGAATTTGTTTTTCATGTGTTTGGATCTCATTTAATCAATCTTCCCTACCATGGTTTCAAGTAAATAAATACTTTGAGTGACTACACCACTAAAAGAATATTATATTTTAAGCATAATTTAATTCAAATACAAAACCTTGGGTTTTTTATATAAAAAAGAAGAGGTCATAAAATCTTCTACATCCCTTTACATCTAAGACAACTCTTTTAAATCTAGATTACTTGTTCATTTGCATTTTCCACAGCACTTCCCAAACCATGTTACATGTTCAACTTTAACCAAAATGCACCTAAAACTTCTTATAGTTTTAGCTACACTCATACTTAAAATAGAAGCTGAATTTTTATGGTTTGTAAAATAAAATTACCAAACCTTCAAGCTATAACAAGTAATGAAAATAAATGACAATCATTACTATGAATGGTTTTTCAAAACCCTAGGATTCAAAGTGTACAAAAATTATTCAGTAAAAGCTGAAACTAGTGTCATGAATAATGGGGAGATTTTCAACTTTGATATCATAATCACCATCTTGATATGATTTTTTTAACAACTTAATCTTTAAAATCATATATCACTTTCAAATTTATATCATAAATATTGGATTCATCTAATTTTTTTTAGCAAATCAATCTTTAAAATTGTATATAAAATTCAAATTCAATGTGATGAACATCGTCTTGGATTTTATTTTATAAACAAATCAATCAATTGACACTTTTAAATGTAATCTAACTTTACAATTTCTCAAGTCATCTATCTCTAGAAAATTTGGGAGGAAAAATATTTATTTGTTATTGTTGTAAAGTCAACCTCTAGTGAGTTTGATAATTGTGGTTTATCTTTTGAAACCATGTAATTCATTTCTTCCCTCCTTAGACCTTAAGAATGAATAATCTTGATAGTGAATATGGTAATGCTTTAATTAATATTCCTCTTCCCCTTTATGCCCTACCATATTATAACTTGGAAAACTCTCTCTCTACAAATCTATAATCTTAATGTGTGAACTATCACACATAGAGCTATAGACATTTGAGATAATAAATTAGTAGTACATTTATCTAATTTATATCTATTTTTTTTTTTTAGGATTGATTTTTTTTAATATTTTAAAAAAGAGGTTTAGATTTATAATCAACCTCAAATATATTTTTTTAGAAGATTTTTTAATAGAGTTTTAAAATGTTTTAAAAGAATTATCAATTCAATTAATTAAGG
>JARHVA010001207.1:562500-750000 GCA_037957365.1 Torreya grandis
AGACTAGTCCATGTTCAGGCAAAAACTTAAATTTTAAAGTATCTCTAGATCAAGAGACAATATTAATTCTTGAAATCCAACTATGGGGTAATATTTCATTAACCAATAGACCGGGATGTTATTTTCTATTTATGTTAATACACCTTTGATCCTAGATTATCAAATTAATGTAGATTTAATTACTGCAAAACATACTAGTTGGTTAGGACAAAAAATGGCTATGAGAGTTATCTTGAAAGGGTTTTAGTCATGTCGCTATTACATATAAGAATTAATCAAACTTTATTTGTTTCCTCTTCATTATATCCTCTTCCAATCAATTTTTTTTAATATTTAGCACTTTTTGGTATGGATTTATGTGATTGGTTGAGAGTGTGGACCCCAACAATTTGTGAGTGATGGTTAAAATCAGCCCTTGATATGTTTCTATTTATAAGATTAGCTATAATATTTATTTATTATTTGAGAGTTTCATTCTTAAGTCCATTTCTAATCCTCCAAATCTTATTGGATCATTAATTCCATTATCAAATTTTATGAGCTCAAGGAATGTCATTATTAAACTCATCTCATTTATTAATTCTTTACCAATTGGATGATTATAATTAGATATAACTTTAAATTATGATGTCATAAGCACCATCTTGGGTATGCTTTATTTATAAAATATATCATTTGTCAATTTTAAGTGAGATCTATCTAATCGTACAAGTTATTATTAAGCCATTTATCTCCCATAAATTTGAGAGGGAAAGCTGGTATCTATTAATGTTGTTAATTCAACCTCTAATGGGCTTAATAATCATGGTTTATATCTTTAAACCTTCTCCATGAGGGAATTCAATTCTTCAAACCTTCCTTTGACCTTAAGAATGAATAATCTTTTTACTGAATATGGTAATGCATAAATTAATGTTACTCTTCCTTTCCTTGCTCGACCATGTTATAAATTTGAAACTCTCTGTCTAGAAGTTCTAATAATAGAGTGTGTATTATCATACAGATAGAACTATAGATAATTAGGAAAAACAAATTGTAGTAAATTTGTCTAGTTTTAATTTAGATCAACCCTCTTATAATATTTTTAAAAAGGGGCTTAGATTCATAGTCACCCTCAAATATATTCATAGAAAATAGTTCTTAGTAAATATTAGAAACATGTTGAAGGTCTTAACAATTTGGTCAAGTTAAGATGTTAGATAGGATTATGCCATAGTTTGAGCAAAGAAAACCCCCAAAGTCAAATATATCTAAGGAAGAAAGGATTGGCTTGAAGAATTTAAATATGAATGACAAAAATTTATCACTAAAGTGCATAAAGGGAATGCAACAATTATTTTAAACAAAAGTGATTACAACTCAAAGTTGCTGGACCACTTACATAATAGTGGTAGTTATAGATTTTTAGCTTTTAATGTAGTTTTTAAAATCTCCAGAATCATTAATAAATAAATAAATCAATCAATCCTCTTTGGATAAAAAAAATTAAGAAAAGTCTCCTTCATAAATAATGCATCCCTCTTATAATTTATGGCACCCCAAAGATACACAAGGAATGGATCCATATTAGACCTATTGTCGATATCACTGACTCTCCTACTTATGCCTAATCCTTCTTCTTAGCCGTGAAATTAAAGCCATTAGTATGCAAAACTTATTCCTTTATCAAAGACTCCACATATTTTTTGGATTATATCAAAGGAAAAGGTGGTCTCTACTGAGGAGATTTTAGTTAGATTTGATGTTGTGTCACTTTTCACAAAGGTGCCTTTTGACAACACAATCAAGATGTTAGGTAATCATATCAGATGAAGATATTATTTTACTAGTAGAACTTTTTTTAAATTTCATATTCTTTTCTTTATTAAGGATCATTTATGAGAAAACAAAAGGTGTTTCAATGGACTCTGGTCTTTCCCCCAATATAGTCAATTTGTTTATGGATTATTTCAAAGACTTAGCTCCAAACTCTTTCCATTTGAAACTTAATTGGTGGAAACAATATGCAGATTGCACACATGTCAAATTGACACATGGTTTATAAAAAAATAAATATTTCCACATTGACTAAAATAAGATTGTTGATACCATTAATTTCATAAAGCAATTTAAATTTGATGGTAAATTTTCCTTCCTAGATGTCCTCATCTCGAAAAAATATGATGGGTTTTAATCTTGATAAGCTTATAGAAAATTTACCCACATTGATCTCTATCTACATGTGAATTTACACCATTATCCTTATCATAAAATAGGGTCCTTAAAACCCTTGCCAAGAGAACTTTGATAATCTATGATAATGATCATTTAGAATATGAGATCAAACATTTAACCTTTTTTTTTAATAAGAATGATTACATAGGGAAACCAATTTCTAAAGTCTTCAAATCAACTAAGAATGCACATGTTAGACCTATAATTATCGCTGACAACCTTTATAGATCTAAATTATTCCTCCCATGCATTAAGAGAATTTTTAACAAATTTAAAGAAAAAATTAAAGACTAATAACATTCATACTACTTTTTCCTATCACAAAAGTTTAGAAGGTTTGTGAAGTTGTCCAAAGATATTTTAGTACCAATTCTTAGAAGTGGAGTATACAAAATTGATTGTTCTTATAAGATATCATATATTGTGGAGATAGGGTGATCCATCAACACAAGATTCAATTAACATGTTATAACTATAAACAAAGAAAGATTATTTAAGTCTTCTTTAGCAAAACATTCCTTCAAAACTTATCATCATATTTGTACTAAGAATACTAAGGCTTTGGGCATAAAGGACCACTACTTCAAATGACAACTAAGAGAAGAATTAGAATTTTTCAAGTCTAGTAAAAAGTTAATAAGGATGGTAGTGTAAAACTATTCCAATCCTAAAAACCAAAAATTAATTTTATTAAAAATAATGACTTAAATTTAAACATTTTATTTTATTTTCTCTTTTGTTCTTATGTAATGATATCTTCTTGGTTCTTAAATCATTTCACAACATATCCCTTCTCATTTCTTTTCCATCTATTTCATGATTTTATCATTTTTAATATCATAGTTTTTCTATATACTTAACATTTACCTTACATTCATTTTATTAAAATTTAAATATTTTTATTTCTTTTCAATCTTTTCAATAATTGATTTAGATGATCTATTTCATTATAAATTTAAAATAAATATTTTTGCCATAATTTTTATTACTTTCGATCTTGAGGGCAGGTGGAAATTAGTTGTTGTTTACTTTGTTCAAAATTTCCCCATTGCCCATCATTTTAGAGGATGAATTTCTTTTATATCAACTTCATTTTCAAACAATATCTAAAGGCTCAAAGATGCAATCATTGACTTTTAAAGTTACAATTCCTAAATAGCTGATAATTTGATAAAACTAATGGTGATTTTTAAAGAAATGCATAGAAATACTATGTATTAGAATCATGTATTATTTTCTTCAATCTCATCATTTACTCTTAAATTCTAACGAATATTAATAATTAAATTAAATTAATAATATTTATAATAATAAATATTACAGTTTATATTTAAAATTACATAAGATCTAAAAAATAAAGATAGAGAAATAATAGATGGACATGTATTCTTCTATATTAAATTTTCATATAAAAAATATATATTTAAAAATAAAAATAAATTTCTCAATTTTTTTAGAAATGTAATAATTGAGCATCAACAAAAACTAATAGTGATTGAAAATCCAAATCCAATGTAAAAATGAAAAAAGAGAGTCTTACTTGAATCAAAGGATTTAGGATGAGTAATGATTGAGGTGAGAGAGAGAACTTTGGGAATGTCTTAAGGTTTTATACCTCTGTGACATTACTTTCACACTATTAATATTTAATAAATATAGGTTTATATTGTGTTACACATTTATTTTTTTGAGTCAAGGTGTCATTAGACCCCATGGGTAACATTTGTAACAACCTCTTATATTAATGGCCACTTCCTCTTCACTTTAAATGTGAATTATAGTAAAACATAATTTATGACCGACAATACCAATGAGGACTTTTATGCCAAATATCCATTCAAACTAAGTTTATATTTATTCCATAGGTTTCCTTATAGACACAAAACCCATAGATCTAAGCATTTTAATTAGCATATACTTGAGAAAATAAGCTTATACTACTTGATAGTTTATCTATATTAATATGATATAATTAATTATCGATGTAATCGTAATATTTTATTACATAATAAATATTCATGTATATGACAGTAATTTGGCCTTAGACGTCATGTGCACATATTAAATAAGTTGAAGAAGAAATATTATGGTTGATTTTGAAGTGCTATGAGAGGGTGATATATATATATATATATATATATATATATATATATATATATATATATATATATATATATATATATATATATATATATATATATATATAATATCCTCATAGATATGTTTTTAAATTTGTGGGTACTTACTACACAAGGCACACAAATTACTTGAAAAAATATATCAATAAAATAGGGAAAAAATGAATTTTAGAAGAAGGTTTGGAACTATTTAAACCAATGAAACTACATCTAAGAACATACCCTAACCAAATGCACAAAGACAACATGTTTTACATATCTTTTTTATGCATCTTTGTGATATTATTACATTAGTTGTACACCACAAGGGTGCCCCCTTCTCTGATCAATGTGTTTCTCAAACAATAAAGTGTAAAAATAATTATAAACATGTCAATATTCACATGAAACATCAATTTTCTAGTTTAATTGTGGTTTAATTTTATGAAATGTTGATTTCTATTATAATTATAGTACTCACTTAAAATTTTAAATGAAAATAAAACCCTATCACAATAATTAAATATTTTTTATCTAATAAATATTATTTTTTTAATCTTACATGTGATTTTTTTTAAATTTAATTTTTATATTAAAATAAATTCTTATTGTGACAAATATTTGTATGGCCATAACGTTGCTACCTAAATATTATGTTGAGATTTAGATCCAAAAATACTAAAACCTTTCAAGCTGAATATATTAAAATCTATCATGTAAATAAAAAATAATGATTCTTTACAAATTGAAACTTTATATAAAATAAATAATTTATACGTCCCAAAAAATATATATATATATTTAAGATATATTTAATAGTTTAAGACCTATTTTATAGTACGTAGACCCATTACAATATAGTATGTTATTGTAATCTAACCTTATGGTTTAAAGTTATGGTAGTATTATTGGTTACATGAATTTGTGTGTGTGTGTGTGTGTGTGTGTGTGTGTGTGTGTGTGTGTGTGTGTGTGTGTGTGTGTGTGTGTGTGTGTGTGTGTGTGTGTGTGTGTGTGTGTGTGTGTGTTTGTGTGTGTGTGTGTGTGTGTGTGTGTGTGTGTGTGTGTGTGTCTGTGTGTGTGTGTGTGTGTTTTTGTGTGTGTGTGTGTGTGTGTGTGTGTGTGTGTGTGTGTGTGTGTGTGTGTGTGTGTGTGTGTGTGAGAGAGAGAGAGAGAGAGTAGTGATCTATTTGTTGCATGGATGTTAGAGGAAACCCTATACATTCTTGGTGCAAAGTGTATGAACTAAATTAAGTTGGTAGACATTTATATATCACATTATAACTTGAATGTTATGATAATGGCATAATGGCACTTTTTAGAGAACTTAATGCATGAAGCATTCCCATTTAAGTGAAATTTTTGGGCTCTTAGCTCACCATGACTCTATGAACCTACTATTCTATCCACATGTAAAGTTGAAGGTCAAATAAGACTAAGAACCAAAGAGGGTACTATATGCAAGGTCTTTCCATGTGGCCATGACATGCATAAACATGTAGAGAAATTATATTTAGGTGGAGATAAAAATGACTTATGATTTCAATGCGTCTGTTGAGTCCATAGCAAATAAGAGTCATAAATGTGAACTTCCCATCTACGTGACCCTAAGGCTATGTAATCATGACACATGGAGGGTCTAGATGACTTGGAGTGACTTATACCACACATTATTATATAGAATATGGTTTGATGTACATGTTCATGTGGCATTAGTAATACTTTTTTGAATGCTACATGGAATATTGTGATGGCATTTGGTAATTTGGTGGGCACATGAGTGTGGTGGATCTGCTATCCTATTCACCTCAAATGTGACATTGATTTTATATGTAAACTCCTTGATAAGGATTTGGATCCGAGGATGCATGGTATGTTGGGTCCTAGTTTAAAGAGGAGGATCAAGTCTATGAAGAATATGGTGACATTGGTCACACAATTATGTAGAGGTCACATGGATGTTATGAGGTATTGAAACACTATTCAATGGCCACTCCATTATTACACATGAAATATGTCATGACCCTATCATCTATTTTAGATACTTGATTTATCATAATTTTATATTTTTTTTTAAAAAAAATTGCAAATAGGAATCTATTTTCTATGGGGTTTGGATCTTGTTTAATTAAAAGAAGTAGTAAATCGAACAAAATTCATTATGATTTTGATTATATTATAAGTTTAGATATGTTGCACGATTTTATAAATTATTTTGGACCTCACTATCTTTTGAGATTTTGTTTGTTTTTTATAATGCCGGCTTTATATGAAATAAATAATTACAAATTTAAATAAATAAATAATTTTTTATTTTAAAGTAAATAAAATTGCCACAAAAATAAATATAAAATAAATAAATAAATAATTTTATTTTAAAGTAAATAAAATCACCACAATAACAAATATAATTCACTTATCATATATTCTCAATATAGTAAATAAATAAATAAATAAATATTTTTATTTTAATGTAAAAAAATTACCACAATAACAAATATAAAATAAATAAATAATTTTTTTATTTTAAAAAAATAAATAAATAATTTTTAAAGTAAACTACAATAACAAATATAATTCACTTATCATATATTCCAACATGATAAATATATAATTAAAAGTTGGCTTTTAATTAATTATTAATTACATTCTTTTTTCACCTCCTTCCCCGGATACTATTATAAACACCTATCAATATAATAAATTACAAAATATATAAAATTGAAAAACTTTATAATTTTAATCATAATTAAAATTTGAAATTGTTAAATTATTTTTTCATTTATTACAAATTAAGATGACTTATTCATGATGCCGTACTTATAGTTTATCTTTTTACCGTACAATATAAAAGACTTTCGACTTACGTAACTATAATATAATGACATAGGAACGATAAAATACAATCACATAAATAAAGGTATGCAACCAGACATCATTGTTTGAAAACTTCGGTCGGGCATCACAATATTCAATTTAATCTCCGAAAATGAGATCCTTGCCCTGTAAATAACTTATAATATTCAACCGATTGCCTTGTACACTTAATTTCTCCAATAATCACTGAAATGGAAATAGCAAAGCACATAAACTCCACTCAAACAAACCTTCACCACTTCTAACAATACCATCGCTATCACTGCTTCCACGGTCTACTTCCACGAGCTCTTGAGGTGTATGAGCCTCGCTCTTACCTTCCAGCATGACGAGGACTTGGTCCATGCTTGGCCTCACATTCTCATCATTTTGAATACATAAAAAACTTACCAGAGTAGCTCTCCTCCCCTCTTCACTAACCGCAGTATCAGCTATCCATTTGTCCACAATATTCATCATGTTCCCCTTATTAATTTCACTTGCATCCCACGCTAGAAAGTAATACGAACTTGATTATTCTACGTTTAAGTCTAGATTTCTTCGGCCTGAGATCAATTCAAACAAGGTCATACCAAAACTGTATACGTCAAACTTGGGACTGATTAGAAAACCAGACGTCCATTCTGGAGCCGAGTACCCTGTCGTTCCTCTTGTAGTGGTCAAAACATGGCTTAAACCTCTACCCACAAGCTTTCCCAACCCAAAATCTGCCAACTTGGGAGAAAAATCGCCATCTAGTAGAATGCTTTCGGGCTTAACATCAGCGTGATTGATTCGATCTCTGCAATTCTCATGGAGATAAACTAACACTCTTGCAGTGCCTAGTGCGATATCAAATCGATTCTTCCACTCCAAAACCTTCCCTTTTCCTTCCTTTTTAAAATTATGATTGAAGAGGAAAGAATTTAGAGAGTCCTTGGGCATGTAATCATAAACCAATAACCTTCGCTTATCAAATTCACATGCTGTATGTTTCCATCAAAGCTAATTTCAGCACGAAATTGCTTGTCATCTTATCTTGAACCTGTGAATTTTTTGACGGTCAAAAGTATTCCATTGAATACAGTATCGAATGTTCCTTTCCCTGGCGTGTGGTTGAAATTGTTGGTTGCAGTTTTTAGCTCCTTGTAAATGAATGTTCGGAGCGATTCTGTCATGTCATCCTCTCTGTATTTCTGGAGCAATGATCCACGCCTACACTGAATAAATAATGAAAACAAGAAAGCCAAACCAACAACACCTATGGTAAGGGAAATGAAAAGGACAAGGACTCTACCTCTTCTTCTTCTGTTGGATGACGATCGTAACATATTAGAAGCAGCCAATCTAATGAACAAGTCCTAGCCGTGATCTACAGAATCGAGTATATTGAACAGATCGCCAAACCACAATCTACACTTGAAAGGACTGGAAGTTTTGATAGCAAAGGCAGTGGAAGAGCAATTATTGAGGCAAGCAGTTCTGCATCCCTGGAGAGTTGTCTCTTGGCTATATTCGATAGCTTTGTCATGGGATAAGGACTTATCTCTTGGCTATAGTATAGAGAATCTCACCATGTGTCCTCAACATATGTGAAGTTGAAAGGCTCACTGCATATATTTATTAATTGTGGAAATATATAGGGGCTAAGTGATTAATGAGAAATTATATAAATATATATTTAAATAGAAAACATAATTTATGACCAACAATATTAATAAGTAATTTTATGTTCGATATTCATTCAAATTAAATTTATAATTATTTTATAGGTTTTCTTGTGGACTCATAACGCACAAATCTATGAATTGTAACGAGCATATATTTGAGGAAGTAAGCTTATATTAATTGATAGTATATATGTATTAATCTGATAGAATTAATTTTGGATGTTATCATAATATTTTATTATGCAAGAAATATTTAGGCATTTGACAATAATTTGACCTTAGACATTATGTGTAGATATTAAATAAGTTGAAGAAAAAATGTTATAATTGATTTTTAAGTATCACGGGAGAGTGATATAATGTGTGTGTGTGTGTGTGTGTGTGTGTGTGTGTGTGTGTGTGTGTGTGTGTGTGTGTGTGTGTGTGAGTGAGTGAGTGAGTGAGTGAGTGAGTGATACAAATACAACTAAAATGATAGTATCTGAAGTTAAAGTAGGAAAATATACAAATGTTTAAAATGCTCTTATAGACATATTTGTAAATTTTTGGGTAAATACTACACAAGACACAAAATATCTCAAGAAAGCATGGAAAAAGTGGATTTTAGGAGGAGGTTTTGGAACTATTTGAACCAATGA
Organism: Torreya grandis; assembly: GCA_037957365.1. Lineage (NCBI taxonomy): Eukaryota > Viridiplantae > Streptophyta > Pinopsida > Cupressales > Taxaceae > Torreya > Torreya grandis. The sequence continues at coordinate 571,996 of JARHVA010001207.1, forward strand.
AGCTACATCCAGGAACATACCCTAACCAAATGTACAAAGGCAAAACATATTTTACATATCCTTTCTATACATATTTGTGATAGTGTTTCATTAGTTGTCCACCACAAAGGTGCCCCCTTCTTTGACTGATGTGTTTCTCAAACAATAAAGTGTAATAATAATTGTAAACATGCCAATATTCATCTTAAGCATCAATTTTCTACTTTATTTATGGTTTAATTTTATGCAATGTTAAGTTCCACTATAATTATAATACTCACTTAAATTCTAAATGAAAAGGAAACCCTATACATTGCTAGTTAAGGATAATGTATAGATATATACCTAAAAAAAATGAAAGTGTTCAAGTTGAATATATTAAAACCTATCATATAATTGAAAAATAGTGGTTCTTTACAAAACAAAACTTTATATAAAATAAAATATTGATGCATTCCTAACATTTTTCAATATTTAAATTTAAGATATATTTAATAGTCTAAGACCTAGTTTATAGTGCACATACCCATTACAATATAGTATGTAGCTTATTGTATTATAACCTTATGGTTTAAAGTCATTGTAGTAGTATTGGCCACATGAATGTGTGTGAGAATGAAGATAGTCATATAGTTTTGGCATGGATGTTAGAGGAATCCCTATGCATTGTTTGGTGCAAAATGAATGAACTAAATTGTGTTGGTAGACACTTATATATTACATTATAACCTGATCATTGTGATAATGCCTCTTAATAAAGATCCTGGTAGACAAAGTGTTCTCATTTAAATGATTTTTTTTTGGTTCTTAGTTCACCATGACTCCATGAACCTATTATTTTATCCACATGTAAAGGTGAAGGCCAAATAATACTAGGAACCAGAGAGGGTACACTACACAAGGTCTTGCCATGTGGCCACAACATGCATACACATGTAGAGAAATTATATTGGGGTGGACATAAAATTGACTTATGGTTTCAATGTGTCTATTGATTCCACAATAAATAAGAGTAATAAATATGAACTTCCCAACTAGATGACCCTAAAACTATGTAATGAGGACATGTGGAGGGTCTAGTTGACCTAGAATGACTTATGCCACACATTATTATATATAATATAATTTGATGCACATGTTCATTTGACATTATTAATATTTTTTGGGTGCTACATGGAATATTGTCATGGCATTTGGAAACTTGGTGGTCACATGAGTGTAGTGGACCCACTACCCTATTCACCTCAAATGTGACATTGATTTTATATGAAAACTCTTTGATAAGGATTTGGTTTCGTGGATGTATGGTATGTTGAGTTCCATTTTAAAGACAAGGATCAAATCCACGAAGAAAATGGTGACATATGTCTCATAATTATGTATAATCTACATAGATGATATTGAAACACTATGCGATGGCCACTCCATTATTACATATGAAATATCTCTTGACCCTATGATCTATTTTAGACCCTTAATTTATCAAAATTTTAAAATAAAAATAAATCATTAACTGTCAGATAGGAATATATTTTTTATGGGGTTTCAATCCCATTCAATTAATTTTCTATACCATAATGTCTTGTAAAGTAGTACTTTTAAGTGACTACACCTCTAAAAACAATGTTATATTTAAAGCTCAATTTAATTCAAATACCAAAAAACCCTTGGGTATTTTATATGGACAAGAAGAGGTTATAATCCCTAGTACATCCCTTTTTATTGAGATAAATCTTTCAAATCCAAACTACGTGTCAATTTACATTTTCTACAACTTTTTCCAAAACAGTCTACATTTTCAACTTTAACCAAATTGCACCTAAAATTTTTAATAGTTTTGTTTCCACCCATGCTCAAAATGGGAGCTATATTTTTCTTGTTTATAAATTAAAAGCACCAAACATTCAAGCTATAATAGGTAATGAAAATAAATGACAAACATAACTATGAGTAGTTTTTGAAAACCATAAGCTTCAAATTATTAATAAATTGGCCCTTAAAATCTGAAATCAATTTCATTAAACAATGGGAACTCTACAACATTAATGAAAAAAACAAATGAACCTGTGATCCATATTCTTCAAAATAAGTTTTAAAAAGTAGATTCTGATGACAAAACTCAACCCTAACAAAATGATACTTAATGTTTGTCCCACTTGGATCTCTCATAGATCGTTGATTTGAATAGTGACAAGGAGGGATGAATGTTATACACGTTAAACTAATTTAATAAAAAAAATATGACTTGAATCTGACCAATTAATTTTATTTTCTCTTAGATTATCTAATAAGCGGTGTCATCTTGATTCTTAGGACATTAGTTCTTGGCATCCCACTATGGGGGGGAATGTTTCATTAACTAGTAGACTGGGATGTCAGTTTTCATGTATGCATTAGAAATATTGTCATTGATGTCAAAGGTCTATTAGTATTGGTGACAAAGGCCCCATAGCATTTAATTTCTAAAGGTGTTTTTAATGTTCATATCTTGGCTAAAGTGTGTTAATATTAATTAAATATTAATGGATATATTATTGGTTGCATAAAGACAAAAGAGGGCCCATGAAGAAGTCAAAGAGTCACCAAGTAAAGACAAAAGAGGGAAAGGGAACATTTTCCCATGAAGGGTCACCTTGAGGAATTTGAAGAGTCACTAGATAAATACAAAAGAGGGAAAGGATGCTTTTCATCATGAAGGATCACCATGTGATTTTTTAAATGGAAGAATGCAAAGGGTCATACAAGTTTGGTGCCATTTTCCATGTGGATTGAAGGGTCACAAAGGTTGAATATGAAAGGTCATTTGGAAAGCTATAAAAGGAGGTTTGGGAAGCCATTTTAAATATACAAGAGAGTGCGTGGTTTATAATTATTTTATAAATAGCATAGAAGAGGAGAGGAGAGAAAAGAAAGACATATGGTAGAGTTATATCATTTGTTAAGAAAGCAACATTGAGAAATAGTTGTGTTTTATATGCAAGAGGGGTTGTTGCTCCTATGGGTTGGTACTCAAAAATATTTGAAATGGGTTTTTTGGTGCTCAAAAATCATTGTTGTGTTGGTGCTTAGAAAATGGGTTGGTGCTCCTACAAGCTGGTGCTTATGAACATTGTAAATTTGAGATGGTGCTCATTTACATACTTGAGATAGTTCTTCATGGTTTTTTTCACTTAAAATTTCCACGTAAAAATATGATCTCTCTCTCTCTCTCTCTCTCTCTCTCTCTCTCTCTCTCTCTCTCTCTCTCTCTCTCTCTCTCTCTCTCTCTCTCTCTCTCTCTCTCTCTCTCTCTCTCTCTCTCTCTCTCTCTCATATGGTGCATGTTATTGCTTTCAAATTTATTGCATATCTTGAATGTGTGACTAGGTGGTTAAAGTAAAAGAGTTTGATTAACTAAAATATTTATAAGATATATGATATACTGATTCACCCTCCCTCTTAGTATATACCATGCTTAACAATTAGTATCAGAGTAGGTTCCTTCAAAAAGAGTTTAACAGCTTGAAAGTAGATTGGTGAAAGCACAATGACTAAAGCACATGAATGTTTTTCTACAAATAGGGCACCTTTGTTTGATGGGACAAATTATGTCTTTTGGATCATAAATATGAGGACTTACTTGATGGCCCTTGGATTCAACATTTGGTAAGTAGTGATAGATGAATATGAAGAGCCATAGACACTTGTAACTACTCCCATAGATAAGAAAGCAAGTGAAAATAATGCTAAAGTTTTAAATGCTATTTTTTGTGGTTTATGTGAATCAAATTTTGTTAAAGTTATGCAATGCAAATCTTCTCATGAGATTTGGGTAAAAATTGAGAATATTTACAAAGGTGATGGAAAAGTTTAGCAAGCTAAGCTCCAAACTTTGAGAAGATAGTTTGAGAGTCTGAAAATATAAGAGTAAGAAAATATAGCAAGTTATCTTATGTGAGTTGATCAAATAGTAAATCAAATTCAAGGCCTTGGAGAAAAATTAGAAGAGTCAACGGTGGTACAAAAAGTTTTGAGATCTCTACCTTTGAGATATGATGTAAAGGTATCTGCAATTGAGGAAATGAAGGATCCTACCAAGTTAGAGATGGATGAACTACATGGTATTATTACAGCATATGAGATGCAAATTGAATAAGAGAAACCCTAAAAGAGGGAGCAACTTTCAAAACATCTAATAAATACAAAGCTAAGATTTAAGAATCAAGTGACAACTCTAGAGATGAAGAAGATGACAATGAAGCCCTATTCATCTGCAATCCTAAAAAGGGTATATGTAAATATCAAGGAAAGTTACCATTTAAATTTTTTAAATGTGGTAAGATTGGGCATTTTGCAGCTAAGTGCCCAGATGGTGAAAATGAAGAAGGAAAGCCTACATATTAAAAAAACTTCAAAGGCAAACACAAGAAGAGATTCGAGAAGAAGAGTTTATATTCTAAAGATCTTAGCTCAGCCAAAGATAATGGAGTTAGTGACTCAGATGAAGAAGAGATTCTATTCATGACCATACATGAAGATGCCTCTACAAGCAAAAGTATAGATAATCATGAAGAAGAACACAATAAAAGCGAGGATGAAGCTAAGGTGAATCTATAAAGAGAACTCATTTGTGCCTTAGAATAATTAAAATCTATTGAGAAGAAGAATAAAATATTGAAGCTCCAGATTGAGAAAAATGAAAAGGAGTCAAAAGAAATAATTGAAAATATACAAGCACATATGAAAGAAGCCAAAAATATTGAAGATATAATAACACAATTATAAAAAAATAGTAAATAATATGAAAGGTATGTTGTTGAAATTGCCTCTTTAAAATAAGATACCAAGAAACAAATAAAGTAGCAAATGATAAAGCAACCAATGATTCAAAATTTGAGAATAACACTAACATGTTGAATAAGATACTAGAAAGATAAAAATCAATGTCAGATAAGACATATATCGTATTTGAAAAATAAAATAGCTATGATGAAGCCCTTAAAAAAAAGGAAATAAAAAAGGAAGAAATTAAAACTATAGAGGCCAGCTCAAACAAAGAAGGTTGGAAGGAACAAAGCTACAAAAGACCACCAAGTCAAAGATACACAAACCAGAACATGTTTTATTTTCATGGCTATTTTTTATTATAATGGTTATGGTCATAAAAAATAGACTATTAGAAAAGAGATAACAATTTCAAGAACAAGGAGAAGGGAACTCATGCAGAGTCAAGCAGAAGCTACAACTCTTTTGCTCATGTATCAGGCTTTAATGAAGAAGCCATAGTATGTTACAAGTGTAATAATTTTGAACACATAGCCTGGCATTATAGAAGTGTGTTTGAGTCAATCAAGAAGGACCAAGGTTTCAAGGCTTCATTCATCAATAAGAGAGTTCAAATAGATTCATGGTAGAAGAAACAAACTAAAGATTCTATATTAATCCAGATAGATTTACATGCAAGAAATGAAGAATAACCATGGTTCATCGATAGTGCTATTTGAGGCACATGATAAGAGATAAGAGCAAGTTCATAATTATAAATAATATCAATGGTGGCACAATGAAATTCAGAGATAATACTACTACTAGGATATTCAAAAAAGGTACATTAAGTTTCGATAATGGTAGAACCAAGACTAAGAATGTATTGTATGTAGAATGTCTTAAGAATAATCTATTGAGTGTAAGTCAAATGTGTGATCAGGGACACACATTAAAGTTTTATGCAAAAGGTTATGATATTAAAATAAAACATTTAGATGTGTTGATTATAGATGCTTAGAGGACATGCAAGAATTTATATATATATTATCAGATATCAAAGGTCAAAACTATTGTTTGAGTCAAGTTGAGGAAGGTTGCTTGTGGCACAGGTGAATGAGACACATAAATTTTGATAATCTTGTCAACATCAACAAGAAGCAAGAAGCTAGACATATTTCAAAGATTACAAAGCCCCCAACAAGCTTTATGAACCATGTTAGCATGGGAAGTAGGTCAGAAGATGGTTCAAGACAAATAAAAACTTGACTACTCAGAAGTTAGATCTTGTTCACACTAATCTTTGTGGACCTACCAGGACTCAAAGTACTCAAGGTGAGAAATAATTCATGTTTCTTATTGATGATCTTACACGTATGACTTGGGTGATGTTTTTGAAGAAAAAATTGGAAGCTTTCAGCTATTTCAAAGCATTCAAGGCTTTAGTTGGGAATGAAATTGGTTTGAAGATTAAGTGCCTGAGATCAGATTGAGAAGGAAAATTCATGTTAGATAAGTTTATTGAGTATTGTGAAGACCATGGGATAAAGAGACATTATTCAACAGCTAGAACTCCACAACAAAATGGAGTGGTTGAGTAAAAAAATAGAATAGTTCAGGAGATGGCAAGGACAATGCTAAATGAATCCAAGATACTAGAAAAATATTGGAGAGAGGTAGTAGGCACAATAGTATATATCTAGAATAGAGTGTTGTTGAGATTCAATAGTGATAAAACTCCATATGAGTTATGGAAAGGCAGACCAGCTACTGTTGATTATTTTAGAGTTTTTGGTAGCAGATGCTTCATAAATACAACCAATGAAAAATTAGGTAAGTTTGAATCTAGAGTAGATGAATTCATATTTCTTGGATACTCCAATAACAGTAAAACTTAAAAGTGTTATAACAAAATAACTAAGAAGATAGTTGAAAGTGCAAGTGTCAAGATAGATGAAGATGTAACACAAAGACCAGTGATTTGATAGATATTCTTGAAATCATTGAAGAAAAAGATTTTGAAGAATTAGATGAAGATGAGAAAAATGAGTGAGAGGACACCAAAACTCCATCCAAATATGTCCAGATAAATCATAATGAAAGTGACATCATCAAGATTATAAATGAAGGAGTTAGTACCACAAGAATGATAGTAAGTGAATGAGTAAGTTAATTTTTATTTGTTATCCAAAATTTAGCTTAGAGCTTTTTCAGAAGCTAGAATGATGAGCATTGGGTTAAAGCAATGGATGAAAAAGTAAATCAAATAAAAAAGAATGATACTTGAGAATTAGTGCCTAGACTAAAAGATCAAAATGTGATAGGAATAAAATGGGTATACAAAAATAAGTGAAATGAATATGGTGAAGTTACCAGTAATAAATCAAGGTTAGTATGTAAAGGATATGATTAGAATGAGGATATATCTTTTGAAGAAAATTTTGCACCAGTGGCGAGGATTGAGGCTATGAGGATGTTTCTTGCATATGCAATGTTTAATAATTTCAAAGTGTTTTAGATAGATTTTAATTCTACTTTCTTGAATGGAAAGCTAGAAGAGGAGGTCTACATTGAGCAACCTAAGGAATTTCTTCTCTCAAATGATAGCAAATATGTGTACATATTGAATAAAGTACTATATGGATTGAAAAAATCTTATAGAGATTGGTATGTGAGGCTTGATACGTACCTATAGGATCAAGGCTTGAAGACAGGTTTTGATGATAGTAATCTCTACATCAGAATAGAAGGTGAGCACTAGTTGATTTTTTTGGTATATGTTGATGACATAATATTTGGAGGTAATAGTGAAAAGATGACAAAAGAATTTTTTGATAATATGCAAAAATAATTTGAGATGTCTATGCTTTGATAATTTTACTTTTTATTAAGATTGAAAATATCTCAGTCAAATAAAGGTATATTCATATCTCAAAGCAAATATTTCAAGCAGATGTTGAAAAAGTTTAGTTTTTAAGATTGTGCACCAGTTGGTACACCAATGGGTATAAGGAACAAGGTGAGTAAGGATGAAGATTCACTTAATGCAGATCAATCATTATATAGATCTATGACTGGTAGTATTTTATATATGACAGCATCAAGGCCAGACAGTATGCATGCAGTAGGCATGGTCACAAGATATCAGGAAGCCCCAAAGGAGAGTCATGTTTAGTTGGTGAAGAAAATATTCAAATATGTCAAAGAGACATTGGATTACAAATTGTGGTATCCTATAGGGAGAGATTTTAGTTTGGTTACTTATACAAATTCAAATTGGGTAGGTTATTTAGATGATAGGAAGAGTACAAGTGGAGGAGCTTTTTTCCTCAGTGATAGCTTAGTATCTTGGCTAAAAAAGAAGTAAAACTCAATATCACTTTCTATAACTAAAGCTGATATATTGCAGTAGTGTTGTGTTGTACTCAAGTGATTTGGATGAAGCAACCTTTAGAAGACATCAAAGTAAAATATGATGAACCTATCTATATTTACTATGACAACACAAGTTCTATTACTATTTCTAATAATCTAATGATGCATTCAAGAAGAAAAAAATTCCTATTAGATATCACTTCTTGACAGGGTAGGGTACATATTAACAAGTTAAGATGGAATATATCAGTACTATAGAATAGATTGTAGATATCTTCACAAAATCACTACCAAAGGACACATTTGAGTATCTGTGAGAGAAGTTAGGAGTAATTTCTTTTACTTCCTACCATTGAGGATCATCATTAGTTGAGGGGGAGCTATGTGTTAGCTCCAAGATAGACCCTTTGCCATTGATGTCAAAGGAGGAGAAGTATAGGAATAGGTACAGGAATAGGTGTAGGAAACATGATGCTATAGTAAGGGGAGTTACTATATGTTTTCAACTAGTTCAGTTTGCAGTTTGTGTAGGTCTCAGTTTTAGCTTGGCATGTGCAGTAGAGTTTTTAGAATGTTTCAATTTCAATTTGAGGTTATCATTAATGACAAAGGAGGAGATTGTTGGAAATATTATCATTGATGTCAAAAGTCTATTAGTATTGGTGACAAAGGCCTCATAGCATTTAATGTCTAAAGGTGTTTTTAATGTTCATATCTTGGTTAAAGTGTGTTAATATTAATTAAATATTAACAGATATATTCTTGTTTACATAAATACAAAATAGGGCCCATGAGGAATTCAAAGAGTTACCAAGTAAATAAAAAGAGGGAAAGGGTGCATTTTCCAATGAAGGGTCACCTTGAGGAATTTGAAGAGTCACCAAATAAATACAAAAGAGGGAAAGGATTATTTTCCTCATGAAGGGTCACCATGTGATTTTTCAAATGAAAAAATGCAAAGTGTTATGCAAGTTGGGCACCATTTTATATGTGGATTGAAGGGTCATAAAGGGTTAATGCCAAAGGTCATTTGGAAAGCTATAAAAGGAGGCTTATGAAGCCATTTTAAATATGCCAGAGAGTGAATGGTTTGTAATAGTTTTATATATAGCATAGAAGACAAGAGGAGAGAAAAGAAAGAGATATAGTAGAGTTATATCATTTATTGAGAAAGAAACATTGAGAAATAGTTGTGTTTTATACATAAGAGGGGTTGGTGCTCATGTGGGTTGGTGCTTATAAATATTTGAAAGCGGTTGTTTCTCTTATGGGTTGGTGCTCATGTGGGTTGGTGCTTATAAATATTTGAAAGCGGTTGTTTCTCCTATGGGTTGGTGCTCACAAATCATTTATGTGTTGGTGCTTAGTAAAGGGGTTGGTGTTCCTACAATTTGGTGCTCATTTACATACTTTAGATAGTTCTTGATTTTTCCCACTTTGGGTTTCCATGTAGAAATGTGCTCTCTCTCTCTCTCTCTCTCTCTCTCTCTCTCTCTCTCTCTCTCTCTCTCTCTCTCTCTCTCTCTCTCTCTCTCTCTCTCTCTCTCTCTCTCTCTCTCTCTCTCTCTCTCTCTCTCTCTCTCTCTCTCTCATGTGGTGCTTGTTATTGCTTTTAGTTTTATTGCATATATTGATTGTATGACTAAGTGGTTAAAATAAAATAATTTGATTAATTAAAATATTAAAAGATATATCATATATTGATTCACCCCACCTCTTAGTATATCCTGTGCTTAATAGTATGTTAATACACCTTTAATCCTAGATTATTAGATTAATGTAGATTCAATTACTTCACAACATACACTTGGTTATGATAAAAATTGGATGTGAGAGTTTTATTGAATGGGTTTGAGTCACATCTTTATTCCATATAAGAGTTAATCATTTACTTGATTTGTTTCCTCTTCACTAAATGTTTTTCCCAACAGTGCAGTTGTTTAGTGTAATTTACATTTGAAGGTATTTTTCTCTTTAGACCATTGCAATTTTCTCCTCCTTTTTCAGTTCCTTATTTAGATTGTTTAGATTGTAACTCCAATACCATGAGTGTTCATTTAAATCATACAATCTATAAGATGTTGTCTTTCATTTTAGATGTCATGGATCCTATGGTCAAGATTACAAGTTTGTCTCTCAAGACTTTAGTGGCCACCTCAGTATAGGGCAAACTTAACCAATATTTACAAATTGGTTGATTTTAGTTAGTCAATCATTAAATTTTCTTAAATATTTAAAAAAAATTGGTATGGATTTATGTGATTGGTTGATGCTATGGACCCCACTAATTTTTCGAGTGATGGTCAACATCAACCCTTAGTATATGTTTCTATTTATTACATTAATTATAGTATTTATTTGTGTTGTTATCCTTTCATTCTTAAATCAATTTCTAATCCTCCCAATCTTCTTGGTTTATTTATTCCATTGTCATATTCTATGAGATTAGAGAATGACATTATTGGATTCATCTCATTTATTAATTCTTTACCAACATGATAATTAAAATTACATATCACTTTAAATTCCTATGTCATGAGTACCATCTTGGGCATTATTTATTTAGAAAATATGTCAATTGTCAATTTTAAGTGTGATCCATATAACTATACAACTTATTCTCAAGCCATTTGTCTCTCAGAAATTCAAGAGGGAAAATTGGTATCTATTATTGTTGTTAATTCAACCTCTAATGAGCTTGTTAATCATGGTTTATATATTTAAACCTTCTCTCTAAAGGAATTCATTTCTTCCCTCCTTCCTTCAACCTTAAGATTGAGTAAGCTTTCCAATGAAGATGGTAATGCGTTAATTAATTTTACTCTTCCCCACCCTGATCCACCATGTTATAACTTTGAAAAATATTTGTTTACAAATTCCAATAATAGAGTGGGTACTATTGTACATAGAACTATAGATAATTAGGAGAAATAAATAGTAGTAAATTTGTCTAGTTTTACTATGGATCGACCCTCTTTCAATATTTTTAAAAAGGGGCTTGGATTCATAGCCACCCTCAAATATATTCCTATAAAACAGTTCATAGTAAAGAATGGAAATGTGTTGCTTTGTTAATTAAAGAGGTTAAACAGGATTGTGTAGTAAATTTGAGGAAAGAAAACCCCCAAGGTCAAATATCTCTAAGGAAAAAAGGAATGCCTTGAAGTATCTAAATATGAATGATAAATATTTATCACTAAAGTAGATAAAGGGAATGCAAAAATTATTTTAAACAAAAGTGATTACAACTCGAAAATGCTTGACCACTTACATAATAGTGAGAGATATATAGTTTTAGCTTCTAAACTAATTTCTAAAATATCCAAAATCATTAAGAAAGAAAGAAATCAATCCTCTTTATATGAAAAAATTAAACAAATTCACATTCCTAAAAAATATATCCCTCCTATAATTTATGACACCTTGAAGGTACACAAGGAATGTATCCATATTAGACCTATTGTTGATATCATTGACTCTCCACCTTATGCCTATTTCTTTTTCTTAGTAGATAAATTAAAACCATTAGTACGTAAAACTTATTCTTTATCAAAGACTCCACATATTTTTTAGATTATATCAAAGGACAAGAAGGTCTCCAGTGAGGATATTTTAGCTAGCTTTGATGTTGTGCCACTTTTTACATAAGTGCCTATTGTTGACACAATCAAGGTGGTAGGTAATTGTATTGATGAAGATGTTTTTTTTCATTAGTATCACTTTGTTTAAATTCCATCTTCTTTTTTTCTTAGGGGTCATTTATGAGTAAATAAAAGGTGTTTTAATGGGATCTCCTCTTTCCCCCATTGTATTCAATTTGTTTATGGATTATTTTGAATACTTATCTCCAAACTCCTTCCCTTTTAAACCTAATTAATGGAAATGATATGTAGATTTCACACACATCAACTAGCCACATGGTTTAGAAAAATTAGAATATTTTCATATTGACTGAAATAAGGTTGTTAATACCATCAATTCCATAAAATAATTTAAATATGAGGGTAAATTTACCTTCACAGACATCCTCCTCTGTAAAAAATCTAACGAGTTTTTATCTTGATAGGTTTATAGAAAATCTAGCCACAATGATATCTATGTACATGTGAATTCACATCATTATCCTTATCATAAAATAGGGGTACTTAAAACCCTTACCACAAGAGATTTGATAATTTATGATGATGATCATTTAGAGGATGAGATCAAACATTTAACCAATTTTTTTAATAATAATTGTTACATAGGGAAAAAGATTGATAAAATCTTTGAGTCAACTAGGAATGCACATGTTAGACCTATAATTATCATTGACAACCTTTATAGATATAAATTGTTCGTTCCATATGTTAATGGAGTTTCTAATAAATTTGAAAATAAAAAAGACTAAGAACATTTATACTACTTTCTCTTTCACAAAAAACATAAAAGGTTGGTCAAGTTGTCCAAACATATTTTAGAACTAACTCTTAGAAGTGGAGTGTACAAAATTGATTTTTCTTGCAAGATATCATATATTAGGGAGACAAAGTGCTCCATTAACATAAGATTCAATGAAAATATTGAAAATATAAACAAATAAAGACTAGTTAAGTCCTCTTTAGTAGAACATTCCTTCAAAACTATTTATCATATTTATTTTTAATAATACCAAGGTTTTGGGCATAAAGGACCACTACTTCAAATGACATCTAAGAGAAGCATTAGAATTTTTCATGTATAGTAAGAACTTGAATATGGATGGTGGTCTAAAATTAAACAAATTTTGGGGACTAATAGGTAATTTTATTTAAAAATGATGACATGAATTTGAGCAATTTATTTTATTTTCTCCTTGGTTCTCCAATAAGTGGTGTTGTCTTGGTCCTTAAGTCATTTCAGGGTATGCCCCTACTTTTTTCCTTTCCATCTACTTCTTTCTTTTATCATTCTTAATATCATAATTTTTCTATATACCTAGTTATTACCTTACATTCATTCAATTAAAATTTAAATATTCTCATTTCTTTCCAGCAATTTATTTAGATGTTCTATTTAATTACTTGAATAGGGATGGTGGTCTAAAATTAAACCAATCTTGGGGATCAATAATTAATTTTATTAAAAAAAATGATGCCCTGAAATTGAGCAAATTATTTTATTTTCTCCTTGGTTCTCCAATAAGTGGTGTTGTCTTGGTCCTTAAGTTATTTCAGGTCATGCCCCTTCTTGTTTCCTTTCTATCTACTTTGTGCTTTTATCATTCTTAATATCATAATTTTTCTATATACCTAGCACTTACCTTACATTCATTCAATTAAAATTTATATATTCTCATTTATTTTCAAAAATTTATTTAGATGTTCTATTTCATTACTAAATATAAAATAAACATTTTTGCCATTTATATAATTTTTATTACTTTCACTCTTGAGGGCATTTGTTTAAATTTATTTGCAATATAAAATTAAATTAAATTAGTGATTATTTTTTATTAACAACAAACAATCAATGAATTTACCATATTTAAGATTTAATTATTCAAACTGCTTGACATTACAAAATTTCATTATTAATATTTTAAAATAGAAACCTAAATTTACAAATCAAGTATACTATTATCTCACCATTATGATAGGTCATGAAGCATTATTTAAAACTACGCAATATTAACTAGAAATCATTATCAATATTCTTCATGGACTAACATGGGAATGGTTAATTTGAAATTCCAAGCCTAATCCAAATCAACTAATTTGTTTTTTTATGATTACCTACTAGTAATTTTGGAATAAATTGAAGTCAAGGCACTCATCATTATATTGTAAATAGAAATTAGGATTAGAAGTTGTTTACTTATTAAAAATCTCCCCATTGCCTATCATTTTAGAGGATGAATTTATTAGATGTCAACTTAATTTGGAGTGGAACTCAAGAAATATATAAAAATATCTCCATTACAATCAATTAAAGGGTCAGAACAAAATCTACAATAAGAAATATTATATTTTATATTTAAAACTACCTAAGAGTTAAAAGGTAAAGATAAAGAGAAGTAATAGATAGATGCACATTATGCTTCATAACATTTTTATATGAATAAAATGTATATATAAAAATAGAAACAAATAGATAAGTATCATCATTTTGAAAAATGTCAAAAAATTTGGGCTCTTGGCATCAACCTATAGGTGCAAAACTTATCTTCCCTAAATATTTTGGTGCTCTATCTCCTTCCATGGATGGCACCTTTTACCGGTAATTTTGGAATAAATTGAAGTCAAGGCACACATCATTATACTGTAAAAAAAAATTAGGATTAGAAGTTGTTTACTTATTAAAAATCTCCCCATTGCCTATCATTTTAGAGGATGAATTTATTGGATGTCAACTTAATTTTGGGTAGAACTCAAGAAATATATAAAAATATCTCCATTACAATTAATTAAAGGGTCAGAACAAAATCTACAATAATAAATATTATATTTTATATTTAAAACTACCTAAGAGTTAAAAGGTAAAGATAAAGAGAAGTAATAGATAGATTCACATTATGCTTCATAACATTTTTATATGAATAAAATGTATATATAAAAATAGAAACAAATAGATAAGTATCATCATTTTGAAAAATGTCAAAAAATTTGGGCTCTTGGCATCAACCTATAGGTGCAAAACTTATCTTCCCTAAATATTTTGGTGCTCTATCTCCTTCCATGGATGGCACCTTTTGAAATAAGGATCCCCTAATCTCCTTTGTTCATACCCCAACATAATATATAAATGTGGATGAAAGTGTTCTAGTTGTTCATTTGATGATAGAACTTGAGGGACATCCTAAGGTCACATTAGATTTTTAGGAGCATGCCACAAGATCTCTTAATAGAGGTAGGTCTTGTAGTGCCCCAGATCATCTCACCTCCCCTCCAAGTGTTAGCCTTGGTTTTATGAGTCTAGGTGTGGAAGGGATTGGGAAGGACAATCCTAAAACATTTACTCAATCAATTTTTCAAGAGGATTAGGGTGAGCCTCTTGGTTTTAATATCTTGGCAGTGGCAAAGCACACACTAGTGGTGTTATTTAAGGATAGCACTCTGGAAGAGGTGATTTGAAATGAGGCTTGGTTTTCCTCCTAGGGCTTAATTTTTAGATTTAAATGTTTTGTTCAAGTGTTCTTACCTTGCACCAATGGATCTCAAAATTGTGAAAACATTTCTTGGAACACACCCTGTAGATTTACCCCTATGCTAGGGGCTTCTTTATTTTAATTTTTGATAGCCTAGTAAACTAAAATAAGGTCTCTTACAAAACCTTAGTCTTGGGATGAACAACTCCTCATGCTAAAACCATGGATCCCTTCCTTAAATCCTCTAATAGAAAATCTTGTTGTTGATCCTATTTGGGCTCAATTTCCATACTTATCACTTAACTCTTGGTTGATTCCTATCTTTTATCCATTAGTTATTTTATGGGCAATATGCTTATACTTCTATATTTTACCACACAACCTTCACACATATTTTGGTTAGTTTATATGTTTCATAAGATCTCCCAAATTCTATTGAATTAAGGATTAAAGATTAGAGATGGATTCAATCCCTAGATTAGAAAGGCTTGCCAATGGATAAAAATTATTTTATAAAGGCAAATGTCAAACTATTTGCATTTTTATGAGGGGATATAACCCAAAAATATAAATGTTTACCTTAACCTTAGGAAAATATGATGTGGTTCTTGTTTCCCAATGGTTTCTCACTCTTGGCCCTATCTTTTGGGACTTTTCAAAAATTTGGAAGTACAATGGCTAGTAGTACATAAAAAAGACTTCTTACCAAGATCTGTTAGTGTCATCAGTTCCTAATGCATGGAGAAGATCCTCAAGAAAGTCTTAAATAGAATCATTACTCAACTCTCCACTATTCATCTCAACACATCCCATGATTCCCACTAGCCTGCTAGCTTACAAAATGTTATATTCAAAAAAAAAATCTTATTGCCTCCTTGACCATAAGTTAATTGTATTCAAATCCTTCTAGGTAGTGTACCCCCAGACATTTGGCCATATCATTATCAATTTTTTCTAAAAATAATAATTTAATAATATGTTTAAATAAATCTTTCAAGTCGGATCCATTCATGCAAGCACAAGCCCATTCTCCTCAGTTTTATTATTCTACACATACTACGAATCTTAGAGGCTATAGATTGATTTTCATGAGCAAAATAAGATCATTATTAAAGATAAATTTTTGATCCTAGTGACAGATGAACTTCTTGACAAACTTCATGGTGCCCGTTTTTTCTCCAAATTATATTTTCAATCTTTCTACCATCATCTTCAATCTACTCCAGGATGAAGATCCTCTAAAAACTACTTTCTACACACATGATAGCCACTATGAATTCTTGGTTATACCCTTTAGGTTTACCAATTCCCCTTCCATGTTCTAAGGTTTGATGAACAAAATATTTCACCCCATTTTGCATAAATTCATCTTGGTCTTCTTAGATGATGTCCTGATTTGCATAAAAACTTGGGAAAAACATCTCCAATAGTTTGACACAAATTTAAAAATTCTTATATATAATCAACCATATGTAAAAAGTTTCAAATGTTCCTTTGGTTATAAAGAGGTGGAGTATATATGCCACATTGTCTTAGTAGCCAATGTTCAAGTCAACCTACAAAAAATTAAGGTCATGAAAAATTTAAACCTAAGACACTCAAAAGCCTTCCTAGATTTATTGGTTATACTAGGTAAGTATACCATAAATTTATCTAATATTATGGGTGACTTATTTCCCCATTCACCACCATGATAATAAAATAATCATTTTTATGGTCTGTCATGAAAATAATATTTTTGGGTACTCAAACAAGTTATGTGTACTACATATATTCTAGCCATGCCAAAATTATTGAAGACATTCATTATTGAAAGTTACATATGAGTAAATAGTGTTAGTGTTGTCCTCATACAAGAGTTTTGTACCCCGACCTTCACTAAAAAATACCTTGGTGGGCACAATTTAGTGCAATAAACATATGATAAGGAAATGATGGTTATTATCCATGCTATCTATAAGTGATGACCAATAGTGGGTAGCCATTTTGGTATCAAAACTCAACATCAAAGATTTAAATACTTCTTTCAGTAATGGGTCTCTTCCCTAGTTCAACAAAAGTGGGTTTCCAAATTAATGGGGTATGGTTATGATATCAATTATTATATGGGCAAATAAAATCTAGTCATTGATGCAATATATCACTAGTATGAATAAAAACAAAGTATATTTACCTTATCCATTCCCATTTCAAAAATGATTCATGGAATTCAAAAAGAGTCATGGTAATAAAGTCACAATTAGAAAATCATAGATCGATTTTCTCTTGACTTGGCTTATAAACCCAACTATACTTGGGATTAACAATCCTTACAATAAAAAGGTCACAATGCCTTGATTCTAGATCTAAGTTCGGACACAATATTTAAATCATGAGTTACATTCCTTACCTTATATAGGTCATTTAGGTATTTTAAAAACCTATGAATGTGTTCACCATAGTTTCTTTTAACCAGGTTTCAAGAAAGTTATCAATATATTTGTTAAAAAAATATGAAGTATGTCAAAATCACAAGGGAGAGATAATGAAAATCCTAGCTTACTCCAAACCCTACCCCTTATGCAATGCATTTGGATAGACTTCTCAATGGATCTTCTATAATGTTTACCAAAATCTAGTGGAAAGTCAATCATTCAAGTGGTGGTAAATTGCCTCTCTAAATATGTTCATTTTTATGTCTTGGCCCATCCTTAAACTACTTCTGACATTACCAAAACATTCTTCAATATAATATTATGCCTTCATATATTCTTAGCTTCCATTGTATCTGATCATGACCTAGATTTATAGGTCACTTCTAGTTAAAACTATTCAAGTGCATGAGTACCTATTTTAAAATGAGAATAACTTACCACTCACAGCTAGGTCACTTATATTACTTTTATGACCCATTTTTCCTAACTCTTGATTTATAATTTTTATCTTTAATAAAATATATGGATGCCTATGATTTGTGATTCATCCCTTGAGCTAATTGTAATATTCTCACATGCATGGGAAATAGTTGTTAAATTAGATAGAACTGGTATAAATAAGACCTTAGACTAGTAGAAAAGTATCCACAAATTATTATGTATTAAGCTTTCTCAAAAGAGGTTTCCGCCTCAAAGAGGCAAGTAATATTGTAATGTAATTCTTCTACCCTTTTTATGTAATATAGAACTATTCCATTCATTTGTAGTATTATTTTTTGTGTTTGCACTATTGTTCTAATATATTTTAGAAATGATCATAACATTTGGTATCAAATATTTTTCCACAATCATTTTTACATAGTGGTATCAATGGTTTAGGGTTCTCTACTTCTATCCATCTTATACTCTCACCTTACCCAATAGGGATATTGAAGATTAGAAAGTAGTAATAAAGAGGTAGAACTTATCTTCTTTACCAAATTTTTTCTTCAATCTTATTTTCTTTTAGTTTATAAATTATGGTTCAATAGTTTTAGGCTAAAGAGTTATGAGTTTCCCTTGATTTCATAGAGTGAGGGGTTATATCTGAATATGCAAGACATTACACAATGTTGTGTATGGACTTGTTCTTCCACATACCTTCAAGTATATAAGAAAACTTTGTAGTTATTTTCATAACCTAACTATAGGAGGCCTTAGGTAATTTATTTTTGTGATTCACAAGTAAGTAGTTAGCCCCAGGAAGTTACTTACACTATACCTCAGAGATGGGATAGTGGGATATGAAATGATTATCCATCCTGATTAGTCTCTAAAATATTGAGCCAACCTTATTTTTATGATTGAGATTAGTATATTTGTAAACACACATACCAAAGACACCCTATAATAACATTCCTTGTAACCCTAACATTCCTATAGTTATAGATTCAACTCTAAGTTCTTGAAAATGTAATAACATCTTATAGTAAGAAAAAGATAACCATATTATACCAATTGAAAAAATTAAAATAACCATAGTAGACATAAGGGTTGGAATATTAAAAAATGGTTACTTGAACTCAATGTGGTAGCCAGATGATAGAAAAGTAAAAAAAATAGTGAATAAGGTCACTACCAGATTATGATTTTATCATCAAGATTATCAATTTAATAAATATTTTAATTTTTTTTAAAAAATCCATACAATTTTTATTTCACCTAAAGTCTTGGAAACATTTTCTCAGCCTTGTGAAAATTATACCATTGTGATTATCTCATCAAGCTGATCATTTTAACACATAACTTCAATAAGCCTATTTTGGCACCTTGAGACCCCTCTATTCAATGGTTTCCACTCGTGTAAGAAGTCATAACATGGCCCAAAACATTGAATAATCTCAAGTTAAATTCTAATCTTAGCTTGAATCCTGATTCACTAAGTTGATCAAGCAACTACATGACATCAATGCACAAAATACCATGCTCTCTTATAGACTCAAAGGAGACAAACATTTTGAAGTAAAAAACTACACTATGATAACTTAGTTTGGACTTTTTAAAATTTGATTATATAGAACCAACTAGTTGGATTTACTTTGTATAATAATATTTTAACTTACATAATATATTAAGTGTAGACAAGGCACCCATCACATCACTTTACTTAGAGAATGAAGTTGTCTAATAGTACCAGTGGCATCAAAAAAATAATTTAAAACAACTTGGGATGATTTTTTAAATATTTTTTTAGTTCACTTTGTTATTACCACTTATGATTATTTCATTAGAGCCCTCACCAAACTATGACAAACTTGAATAGTTGACAAGTATCAAGTTGAATTTGAAAATTTGGCCAACTAAATTGAAGGATTAAATGATGATTGTTTCAATAGTTTTTTCATCAATTGGATAAATGATGTAATTAACAAGGAGTATAAGAAGTTTAAACCATAGATGATTATGGAAACATTAGGATTGGCCAAGATTATAGAATATAAAATCACCTCACAGTGTCAATCTTCTAATTTTGGTTCTTTCAAGACATATATAATACAATGGTTAGTCAAAAACACCTCCAAAATTCATTCCCATCAAAAACCTTATGAAGGAAAAAATGAGTTCTTATTGTGAAAAATTCTTTGTCACAAATGTGATGAAATATTCACCAAAATACACAAGTGCATTGAATATAAGTTATATGTGATGGATGCCAAGTCACCACTAGATGTTAAAGAATGGGAAGATTTTTAAGATTCCCATGACAAAGAATTGAAGTCAAAGAATATAAAAACACAAAGTTTCACCACTAAATTTTGATTATGCATTGGCTAAGGTAACCACTCCTCAAACTAAGAGATTAAAGTGGTATTTTAAGAAAAAATCCTCTTTATTATCCTTGACTCCTATAGCACACATAATTTATTAAACCTCAGTTGGACAAACATGCTGACTATTTGGTTCACCCATGTTCCAAAGTTTTAGTCATGATTGCTAATGGAGAAAAATTATTTTATAAAGGCAAATATCTAAATGTTAGCATTTTTTTGAGGGGATATAACCTAAAAATAGAAAGTTTTACCTTGACCTTGGGAAAGTGTGATGTGGTTCTTGGATCCTAATGGTGGTTCACTATTGGCAATATCTTTTGGGACTTTTTAGAACTTTGGATGTAAAATGGCTAGCAATACACAAAAAAGACTTCTTCTCAAGATATACTTGTGTCATTAGTTTGTAATGCATGGATAATATCCTCAATAAAGTCTTACATGAAATCATTACTCAACTCTCCACTATTCACCTCAACACATCTCCTCATTCCCACTAGCTTACTGACTTATAAAATGTCATATTAAAACAAAAATATTGTTGCCTCTTTGACC
This sequence comes from Torreya grandis, assembly GCA_037957365.1. Taxonomy (NCBI): domain Eukaryota; kingdom Viridiplantae; phylum Streptophyta; class Pinopsida; order Cupressales; family Taxaceae; genus Torreya; species Torreya grandis. Next base: position 592,974 of record JARHVA010001207.1, read on the forward strand.
ATAACTTCATTGTATTCAAATCCATGAAATTAGTTTACCTCCAAAACATTTATCCATATCATTATCATTTTTTCCAAAAAAAAAATTGATAAGATGGTTAAATAAATATTTCAAGTGGGATCCATTTATGCAAACACAAGCCCATTCTCCTCCTCAGTTTTATTATTCTACAAACACTATGGATCTTAGAGGCTCTGGATTGATTTTCATGAGAAAAAAAAGCTTGTTATTAAAAATAATATTTTTATCCTAGTGATATATGAACTTCTTGATGAACTTCATGGTGCCCACTTCTTCTCCAAATTATATCTATAGTCTTGCTACCATCATCTTCAATCTACTCTAAGATGAAGATACTCCAAAAACTACTTTATACACACATGATAGCCACTATGAATTCTTGGTTATACCTTTTAGGTTTATCAATGCCCCTTCCACATTATAAGGTTTGATGAAAAAAATATTTCACCCCTTTTTGCATAAATTCATCTTGGTCTTCTTAGATGATGTCCTGATTTGCATAAAAACTTGTGAAAAAAATCTCCAATAGTTTGACATAGATTTAAAAAATCTTACATATCATCAACCATGTGTAAAAATATCCTAATTTTCCTTTGGTTATAAATGGGTGGAGTATCTATGCCACATTGTCTTATCAACCAACGTTCAAGTCAACCTAGAAAAAATTGAGGCTATGAAAAATTTAAACCCAAGATGCTCAAAAGTCTTCTTAGATGTCTTAGTCATTCTAGGTAAGTATACCATAATTTTTTCTAATATCATGGGTGAATTATTTCACCATTCACCATCACACTAATAAAATAATGATTTTTGTGGTCTGTCATGACTAAATAATATTTTTGGGTACTCAAACAAGTTATTTGTATTACATATATTTTAGCCATACCAAATTTATCAAAGACATTTATTATTTAAATTTACATATGTGGTAATAGTGTTAGTGTTGTCCTCATGCAATAGCTTTACACCCTCACCTTTACTAAAAAATCTCTTGGTGGGCACAATTTGGTGCAATAAACATATGATAAGTAAATGATGGTTATTATCCATGTTATATATAAGTGGTGACCATACCTAGTGGGTAGACATTTTTTTTATCAAAACTCAACATCAAAGATTCAAATATTTCTTGGAATAATGGGTCTCTTCCCTAGTTCAATAAAAGTGGGTTTTCAAATTAATGGGGTATGGTTATGATATCAATTATTATAAGGGAAAGTAAAATCAAGTCACTGATGCACTATCTCACTAGTATGAATAATAACTACATATATTTACCTTATCTATCCCTATTTTAGAAATGATCCATGCAATTCAACAAGAGTCACAGTAAGAAATTCACACTTAGAAAATCATCAAACAATTTTCTCTAGACTTGGCATATAAACCTAACTATACATAGGATTACCAATCCTTACAATAAAAGGTCATAATGTCTTGATTCTAGATCTAGGTTCTGACACAATATTTAAATCATGAGTTACATTCTTTACCTTATATGAATCTTTTAGGTATTTTAAAAACCTATGATTGTGTTCACTATAGTTTCTTATAACCAGGTTTCAAGAAAGTTATCAATACATCTATTAAAGAATGTGAATTATGTTAAAATGACAAGGGATAGATAATGGAATTTCCCCACTTAATTCAAACCTTGCCCCTTCTGCAATTTATTTGGATAGACATCTCCATGGATCTTCTATAATGCTTACCTAAATCTGGTGGAAAGTCAATCATTCAGGTGGTGTAAATTACCTCTCTAAATATGTTCATTTTTATGTTTTGGCCCATCCTTAAACTACTTCTGACATTACCCAAACATTCTTCAATAAAATATTATGCCTTCATATATTCTTAGCTCCTATTGTATCTGATCATGACCTAGATTTTACATGTCACTTCTAGTTAAAACTATTCATGCGCATGAGTACCCATTTTAAAATGAGAATAAGTTACCACTTAATTTAAAAAATATTAACAAGATTAAATTGAATAACTATTATCCTCATATAAATATTAATTCATTTTTCTTCTATATCCAGGGTGTAGAAGTCTTTTAAAAATTTGATCTTAAGTTTGGGTATCATCATATTCATGTTGAACCTCTAGAGATTTGGAATATAGTTTTAAAAACAAAGGAATGATTGATTGACTAGTTGGTTATGCCTTTTAGGTTAACTCATGTAGAAAATTCATTCATTGATATGTTGAATGACATCCTCAGGCCCTTTACCTATGCCATTTTTTTAATCTACCTTGATGACATCTTAATCTTTAGAAAACATGGGATGAAAATCTACACCATGCCAAACTAGTGTTTCACATTTTATAGAAACATATTTTTATGATAACATGAATCATTATTCATTTTTCATACAAGATATAAAATATTTGGGATACATTACACATATAAGGAGTGTGTGTGTGAACCTAAACAAGATTCAAGTCATACAAGAATGGGAAACACTAAATAACTTTACATCTGATTCAAATCTTCTTAGAATTAAGAAATTATACAAGAGATTTGTGTTTAATTTTTATCTTTCGAACTAATCCAAAAAAAGTGGAACTGAATAAAGTTTCATCTAGTTAGTTGCATAACAAATATAATTCTATGAACTAAAATTCAGACTCTATTTTGTGTTAGTACTTATGTTACTTGACTATAAACTTGGAATATTATCCAAGTCATTCAGTAATAAAATTGACTATCACAAATGGGTTTTGACAACACAACAAGTCCTAGAAAAGAGTTAATTTATTTATTATAATGGATTTAAAACATGTTATTAGAATCAAAGATATTTTTAGATTATATACTTATGTTAGATGATGAGGGAGTGATTATGGATTATAAGAGATGGCGAGGGTCAATGATGGAGTGATGAGGGATAGTGAGGGTCAATGAGGGAGTGGTTAGCAATGATGAAGGATGAGTAAAGATTGATTATGGATTGAGGTGGATGAAGAGGGAATGATTAGGGATGATGAGGAATGGTGATAATCAATGGAGTGATTATAGATGATAATCCTGAGTGATTAGAGATTATGAGAGATAATAAAGGCCAATGAGTGAGTGATTAGGGATGAAGAGGGATGAATAATAAGTGAATAGGGATGAGGAAATGATTAAGGATGATAAGTGATGAGGAAAGAGTGATTAGTAATGATGAAGTATGGGGATGGAGTGATTAGGGATGATAAGGGATAGTGAGGGTCAATGGAGTAGTGATTATAGATGATAAGGGAGTGATTAGAGATGACTAGGGATAATGAGGGTCAATGAGGGAGTGATTAGGGATAATGAGTAATGATGAGAGAGTGATTAGGGTTAATTAGGGATGATTATAAAGTGATCAAGGATGAGTTAGGGATGATGAATAAGTGAAATTAATACAAAGTGGTCATTTAATGTGTGTTAGTCATAAATATGACTTACACTACCCTAATCACACCACTTTGGATCATGTTCAAAGTGAATAGTTTTAAAATTTTAGTTTTGACAAACCTAGGACTGTAATAAATGCCAAGAATTAATATAAAAGGCATAAAAACCTAAAAAATGACTATATGTTTACCAAAAATGGATATCAATTACAAAATTTATGTATCAAAATCCCTAGGTTTAATACCTAGACCCTGAAAATGCATAAATACTAACTAGTTTGGATTTTGAAAAACTATTTTCCACATCATAAGGCATGTAGTTGTAAGACCAAATATATCAAATGCAAAGTGACCCTAATAATAGGAATATGATCACATTACTGATAACATAATCTCATTATTGATAGCATGATCATGTTACTAATAACGTGATCATGTTACCTATTAACCACGTTTCCCTCTATTTACATGTTCACTAGTTTAATGTGCAAAACAATAATAACATGATTATGTTATTGCTTTTATAATAACATGATTGTGTTATCTAATAACATGATCATGATATCTAATAACGTGACCATGTTATCTATTAATGCAATCATGTTATTTGAATTTGAATTCAAATCCCACACCTTTTGGCTCGAGAATGGCTTGGATTCTTGAGACAAATCCTTGGACCTATTAATCTAAATCTAAGTCCAAGAGTTATGATTAAAAATAATAAAATGATACATTGATCACCAAATATACTATGAATTTCAATGTGAAAATTTAAAAACTTAATACCATCATGATGAGCATGCTCTTCTCTTTCCAAATATATGATTTTTATAATTTTTGGACTAATTTAAGATTTAAAACTATGTTAATTTTTAACTATAACTTTTTGATGCCATTACATACCACAAATATACATACCTATACATGTTCATTTAATTTTTCTCTCATTGATCCAATTGAAAAACAAACTATATGGTCACAAACTAGGCCTAATTCTTCACACATTAAAAAATATTGAATTTTATTTTTTAGAGGTAGTTAGGTGTGTCACATGGATGGATATCCATTTTTATCAGTTTAAAGGATTTTTTTACTTGAAAATTTCATAAAACAAAAATTATTCATTGAAAAAAAAAAGTATAGGTCACAAACTAAAATGTCTTTAAATTTTCCCCAAAGGGTTTCAAAGAATATTAAATGTCACTTAAAAAAAGGTACAACACATGGTCATCTATCTACTCTATTTTCTTAAAAAATAGGAGTTGTTCTTCAAATTTTAGATGTGTGACCCAGTTATGCTTAACCATTTTTTTTTTAAATAGTGTTTTATAAACTAGACTCTAAATTATATATTTTTTGTTCTTACACCATCTTCAAATTTTGAGTGTAGATATCTTAAATTATCTATAGAATTTAATATTTATGGAATTTCAATAAAATAATGTCCATGGGTAGGCCAATTTTTATCCCCCAACTTTGTGCACTTACCCCATAACCAAATATTCAATCAATCCTTACTTTATTTTAAAACTATATTCCAAATGTATATTGGTTCAACATGAATATGATGATACCCAAAATTAAGATCAATTTTGGAAAATACTTTTATACCATGGATACCCAAATGATACCCAAATCTTCACTTTAATCTTACTAAGATTTTTTTAATTAATTAACAACTTTGGCACAAGCACAATTGGGTTTTTTAAAGGCAATGATTTGGGAATGATGTTTCCATTATCCATGATTTCATGGATCTACCACCTTATCTATTCATTCTCTAGAAAGGATATGTTGTATGAAGTGGTTTAAGGTAGAGGTAGTTAAGGGATCAAATTAATAGTATTGTTTAGTGTAAAGTATGTAAGAACATATTTAGGTGATTGAAATATATCCTTGTATTAATCTAGTTTATGGTTCAATTATTTTTTCTTTGTCATTGTTGGATAAACCATAATATGATATGGTGCCATAAGGATGTTATTACATTTACTTCTTACTATCAAGAGTATATTTCTTACTAGAAATGACAAGATTCTTGTACTTCTTGGCATTAATGACTGAAATCTTATGAACTAACTATGATATATGTTATTTAATATCATGGAAATATATCACAACATTTCAATGGTAAATATATGGTTGACCACATGTAAAACATCATACAACTCTAATAATGAGATGTCACAAAGGATTACATCTTTATAAAGTTTGATTTTGTACACCAAGTAACACTAATAGGTGATCCATTTCTCAAGGCCTACACTATAACATACACTATCATAGGGTTATGGATGATGTATCAATTTCAAGTTCAATTTTTGAAGATATGCTTAGGAGAAATTAAAGTCTTCTAGATTCTAATGGAAATGATGAAGTGTATTACCTCACCATTGATCTACATTTGTTAATGAAACAATATTTTTAATTAATATATTTTATTTTTTGGGGTGTTATATATTTTTCAATGATTTAATGGAGGTTTCCAGGTGAGTGGATGAAGTATCTTGATAGTCTAAGTGTCAATGACAAAGTTTACAGTGTTCTTGTCCTAGTATGCTTGAAGTAAGTTTGGTTGATCTTTAGTTTTGGCATGATTAGGGATGGGTATGAAGTATTGATCATGTTTTAGGGGTCATATAAAAGGTTAAGGATGATTGGAGAGCTTGTGAAAGTGTATGATATTCATTCGGTTCTTCATTATGTTCATCTTGGCTTAATTGCTTCTGTGACAGAAAAATCTAAGTAGGTGTATTGATGTCATTATATTTCACACATTTGAAGGTTATAAGATAAAATTTATATATTAATGGATTAAAATATGGAATGTGATCATTTTTTCCAAGTTTTAGGTCATGAGGTTGAGCAGAGTAAAAGTTATTAAGGTACAAAGTTGGCTTTTCAAACAGAAGTTCAATAAGTTCCCATACTTAGCCAATTTTGTAAAGGGAGATCTAATGGTGCACGTTTAATCACATCACATATATATGGAATTAAATTAATCTAAAAAAGTAAGTATATAATGACAATCATTATTTTTATTATATATATAATGGTGGGTGTGAAACCAATCAGCTAAAGATCAATGATGAGTGGTTGTTCGTACATGCAAATCAATGATGTGTATTGAGTCAAATAGGTTAAAGTGACAGATGTTTAATGAAGTTAAAGTATAGGATAATATTGAAGAGATAAATGGATTAAATTTTTTCCAAATTTTTAAGAATATTTGAGATGATAACAAGTTTTGATGTTTAACAGTGAGCAAAGGTAAAGACCAGGCTAATTTGAGGAGATCGATGGGGCATATTTGGTCAAAGTTACTAGGGAGCATGAGATGAGGTCAAAGTGATAGATGTTTAGAATATTTAAATATCATGATACTTTTGAAGAACATATATGATGTGTATTTTTTAAATCTATGAGAGGTCATGAGATAATGATAAAGTTTTTAATGTTTAACTGTGACCGTTGGCATTTAAATTAACAAAAGGAAAAACCAATTTGCAGTATTTTACTCATATCATATTATCCAGGATGAATTTATTGATGTAGTAAAAATAGATTTTTTAGATAACTTCAAGTCACATATATTGAATATATTTATAAGGTATTAGTGTTTATACATCCAAATTTATTGACATCTAAAGTTGATTATGTGTTTGACCATGTTTTGTAAGTGACCCAAGAAGGATGTTTGAGTTGTTCTTATGGTATTTGGATGTTTCAAGATGATTTAGATATTGGAGAATGTTTTAAACTCCCTAATAATGATATTTATGTATTTTTTATATTTGACCAGTCCATATTTAGTATTAATAAATGCTTATAAGTTGACTTCTTATTCATTCATGGTGCTCTTGTGTACAACGTTGATGTTTGAGTAGATTGAGCATACATAGAGGTGTGTAATGACTATTTTAATAATTTTAGGATGTTTAAGAGGTCATGTGGAGTCTACATATGAATTTTTAAGTGATATTTTGTCCTTATTTGACTCAATGGAGTGCTAAATGGGTGAATAGGTCTCCATGAGATCTATAAGGGATAATAAGGCCTAATTGAAAGATGTAGTTGCTTAAGGGTGACCCATAGATGCTTTGGCCAACCCATGTGGATGGAATTGAGCTATGTTAGATGATTTAAGGGATAAGGATAGTATTATGGCCAACCTAAACATTGATAATCATGAAGACTCTATAAATGGTGAAATCAAAAGTGATGATTTCTAGACTTGGGAGAAGAGGTGTGTGTGAGTGTTGTAAAGCAAAGGAAAGAAGAAAGGGTTCATGCCCAGTGGATGTATTTTATATTATAGTAGGTTTATGACTATTTTTATGACTTATAGGTCATATTTTTTATGTCATAATAGTGTTCTTGCAAGTTTGAAGATTAAATATGAGCGAAGAGGTCTAGAGTGATCTAAAAGGATGTTTTGGATGCCTTGAGAGTGAGAGAAGGATAGATGATGTGTGTGTGAGCTTGGTGGTTGATTTTAGATGTAGATAATAATATGGTCTATGTGTATGACCATTTGGTCATATCATTAAGGATGTGACAAAGTTGTTGCTGAGTAGGGTAGAGTGATCCAAAAGGTGGTTTTAGATATTTGTGAGTGTGTGAAGAAGTGAAAGGGGTTGTGTTTACATGGTGTCTCCATCATATTGGTAGGAAATCAGTGATTGAAATATGTTAATATCATAGGTTTTGATATGGTTCTCAACATCTAGGTTAGAAGGACTTGATGATCCTAAGGGTAGAACCCCTTGTGAAACAAGTGTTTCACTAAATTTAGATCAGAAGGACTTGACCATCCTTGTGGAAGGATCTCCTTATGAGATAGGTGTTTCACTATATTTAGGTCTCAAGGACTTGACCATATTATGGGAAGGTGTTCCTTGTGAAATATGTGTTTCACTAAATTTAGGCTAGAAGGACTTGACCATCTTAAGGTCTGGTGCTCCTTGTGGAACAGGTTTTTCACTAAAGTCTCATGTTTGCATACTTATTATAGGATAATTAGTACATGTGTTTATAGGATTGAGAGTGGTTTTTATTCCCTGAGAGTTTTTCCCACATAGATCTTGTGTTGTGTGTGTGATCTTGCATTATCTATTGTTCATTACTATAAACATCATGAATGCTTGATGAATGGTTGTATTGAATGCTTAACTATTTGAAGGGTTTAGAAATTAAATTAGATTGATTTCCACCACTGATTCACCCCCCTTCTCAGTGGTTTTCATCTATAAAAATTTGTATCAGATCTAATCCTTTGGTAAAGGCTTGACAAGTTGAAGGTGATCCAAGACACAATATGGGTAGCCATCAAATGCAGGGAGGTTTTCCCATTAAGAAAGCATTGATGTTCAATGGATATAATTATGATATTTAGAGTGTGAGTATGAGGACATAAATCATGTCTATAGGGTTTGACACTTAGTAATATGTTGTGTATTGTTATTATGTACCTACTATTCCTCCATCTAGTGCTGCAGATAAGAATTTATTGGAAAGCAATTCTATAGAAATGAATGCTATCACTTGTGGTCTTTCAGAGACTAAATACACCAAGGTAATCTATTACATATATTTCAAGAAAATTTTGGATAAGTTGAAGAATATTTATGAAATATATTCAAAGGTTAATTTGGCTAAATTGTAGACTCATCGAAGACAATTTGAGAGTCTCAAGATGAAGGAAGAAGATTCTATGGCATCTATTCTATAGAGAGTTGATGAGATTGTGAACATCATCAGAGGTCTTGGAGAGACTATTTAATAATCTACTATATTAAAAAAAGGTATTAAGGTTTATATATCAAATTTGATTCAATAGTGTCTATTATAGAAGAAATTCATGATCTTACTTAGTTGAAGATGGATGAATTGCATGGTATCCTTATTGCCTATGAGATCAGAGTAAATGATGATATACCATCAAAGAAGTAACATTAAAGATAGAAATGAAGCCAAATAAAAATTTACAAGGTAATAAACTCAAGGAGGATGACATATTTTATATTTATGAAGATGAAATATTTGCTTTGTTTATAAGGAAATTGAAAATAGGGTCAGAAAAGTATAAGGGTAAACTACCCTTCAGATGTTTCAATTGTGGAGAGATAGGACATTTTGCTTATAAGTGCCCTCATAATCATAATAATAATGATGATGAAGATCATGGTGAAGTAAAAAATTAAGATAAGAAGACATAAAATTATGATAAAAGGAAGAAAGGATTCAGAAAGTATGACAACAAGAAGTCCTAGAACAAGAAGACTCTCTACACTAATAAAGATTACAACTCACCAGATGAAAGTCAAGACATTGACTCAGAGTATGGTCATGAAGATGATGGTCCCATTGAATATGAATACATCTTCATGGTTGAGGAGAGAAGTTTATCATATCAAAAGGAGTCTACTTGGAGTGATTTAGATGATGATAAGGATGAGGTGGACTATGAGATTGAATTGATGAATGTTCTCAAAGAACTGACGATTGAGAAGAAAATTAACAAGATGAAGTCACAAATCAAGGAATATGGATGGATTCTCCTATGAAAATTGATCATGTGGTCCATGTTTTAGGTCATGAGGTTGAGTGGAGAAAAATTTATTAAGGTACAAAGTTGGCTTCTCAAATAGAAGTTCACTAAGTTCCCATACTTAGCCAATTTTCCAAAGGGAGATCTAACAGTGTGTGTTTAATCACATAAAAAATCTATAGCATGAAATTAATCTAACCAGATAAGGATATAATAACAAGTTTTATTTTTTATAGAGATCTAAAGGTGAGAGTGAAACTTGTTAGATAAAGATTAATGATGAGTGGGTGTTCTTACATGCAGATCAATGCTGTGTATTGAATCAAATAGGTCAAAGTGATAGATGTTTAATGAAGTTAAATTATAGGATACTCTCTAAGATATCGATGGAGTGAATTTTTTTCAAATTATCAGGAATAATTGAGATGATAACAAGTGTTTGATGTTTAATAGTGAGCAAAGGTAAAGACCATGCTAATCCAATGAGATCGATGGTACATATTTGGTCAAAGTTACCAGGGAGCAAGAGATGAGGTCAAAGTGATAGATGTTTATCATATTTAAATATCAAGCTACATTTGATTAAGATCGATGATTCATATTTTTCAAGATATTAGAGGGCACAATGATGATAAAGTGTTTAATGTTTAACTATGACCATTGTCATTTAAATTAGCAACGGGAAAAACTAGTATGTAGTATTTTGCTCCTATATTTTGATCCATGATGAAATTATTGATGTAAAAAAATAAAAGTTGTATATAAATTCAATTACCATCTAGTGAATCTAGTTATAATGTATAAATGTTTGTACAACTAAATTTATTAAGCTCCAAAGTTGATTGTGTGGTTGACCACGTTTTGTAAGTGACTTGAGAAGGATGTTTGAGTTATTATGATGGTTTTTAGATGTTTCAAGGTAACTTAGCTATTAGAGAGTGTTTTATAATCTCTAAGGATGATCTATATGTATTTTGGAGATTTTACCAATTTATACTCAAAATGAACAAATGCTTCTAAGTTGACTATTTGATCATTTGTGGTGTTCTTGTGTACAAGGCTAATGTTTGAGTAGATTGAGCATACATATAGGTGTGTAATGATTATTGTAATCATTTGAATATGTTTAAAAGGTCATGTGGAGTGTATATATACATTTTTAAGTGATATTGTGTTCTTATTTTACTCAATGGAGTACTAAATAGGTGAATAGGTCTCCATGAGACCTATAAAGACTACTAAGGCTTAATTGAATGGAGTAGCTACTTAAGGGTGACCTATGAATGCTTTGGCCAACCTATGTGGATGGTATTTAAATATTTTTTTCACTTAGATATGAAACCTTTGAGGAGATTAAAATCTCTCCTTATCCAACTGGCACAATGGACTCACCTCTAGGCTTGTGGGTAACCTAAGGAATGATGTGAGTCTCTAGATAGGGCTATCTCCCTTGATGTACCACTTTGGATTACAGCTAGTACTAGACTTAGGGGTGAAAAGAGATAGATAACTAAAATTAAACTAATATAATGGATGTGATACACCATATATGTTTATGACTTCCAACCATATGCATGTTACTCTTGAAATCAAGGACAAACTAAGACCTACAGTTCTCCAATCTATGTCTTCTTGCATCAATGTTACATTATGAGGTTATGAAAGAATGTATTAGGCTATGAGGAATATAAAATATACCTTGAATTTAATTGATTAAAATAAAAACTCACTTAAACATGTACATCTCCTAGAACACTTCACATGCCCTACAAGAAGAAGCTGCAAATAGGTGAGAGAATGGGATAATATGCTAAGGAATCCATAGTTTTCACTAAGTAAATCAAATATTAAAGAAAAATAAACTATGTATAGTAATGTAAGAGGTAAAAATTAGTAATTTTATTTATTTAAAGGTATAAAAATGAATAAGTATTCACCATACTCAGGCAGAGCATCTAATACAATGCCAAAATGGCTAGTTCCAATAGAACTTGTGAGAGAGAGAAGAAGAGAGAAGTCCAAGGGTCACAAGGACACTTGTAAAGCTGAGAAAATAAGTTATCCATGCATGATAATAATTTATGGTTCAAACCATGCAATATCAATATCTCTAAGTGTCAATCCAAGTCACAAACCTCATGAAAAGTGGCAAGAAAACTCCTCAACTGGATTAAAAAAATTGCCTTTATGATTGGATCTATTTGAACATCATATAGCTTATGATTACTATTAAAAATGATTATAATGGAAGGGTATACTCTCATAAATTCCTCTCCATGAATTTCTTGTATTCTTGGTCCTCTATAAACCTATGAAAGTGAGCCATCATCATCTAATATCTAGAAAACTACCCTTCCATGCACCTTGCCCACTTGGCCTCCAAAATTCCTTCATTTTCTCATGAAAATCTATTGTAGAAAGTATATGAAAATTTTAAATACCTTTCATGGCCCTATAATCATTATGGGAACCTTAAAATGAGCTCATTTGAAGTTTTCCATCTTCTTTACTAACTTGTCCAATATGCCAGATTTGATCACCTAAGTTGAATCACCTAGTTAGGAAACTTAAAATGTTTTTAAAGGAATTAAATGAATATTATTAGTTATATTAATTATTAATATTCCATCCAAACTTTATTTCATCTCTTAACTCTTCTTGTAGCCTACACAACACATAAAATAGTGACAAAACCCCTATTTTTTTCCCCATCCGTAAAAGTCCATACAACATGTCTTGGTGTAAAGTAGCCTGAGGGAGTAATCTAAAACATATAATAATAATTATAAACAAAATATTTAATCTTATTAGTTATCCAACTTAATTTCCCAAAACTAGTCCTTAGCAAGGGTTTAGTAGGCTTTTGGACTTATTTTTTGGTCTTAAGGATTGTTCATGGAGTTTTCATGTCCAAATTTCAATCCAATTCCACAAAAAAAATTTATATGACCCTATATATCTTCTCCAAAATTCTTTAATTACCATGAAAATAATTAGAAGATATATGAGCATTCAAAGTTCCTCACTCAAACCCCTTTCTTCCATTTGCACAAGCCAAAAGTTGTTCATAGGACAAAATTGGGTAATTTTCAACCTCCTTGCTCTCCAAAGGATTAAAAAAAATTTAAATTACCTCATAAACATTATATAATCCACTATAAATCTCTCTTACATTTTGAATTGAAACAGACTATCTATTTGGTCTTTAGGCATAACCATGCCTCATGGGTTTGTCTATAACTTCCATAGTACAAGGTGCCCTGTTAAGTTCCATTCCTTATTAATTGGTATTTATGATTTTTATAGGTTTTTTTAAACTTTATACACCTTCATATAAGGCTCATTTAATTTTTGGTTCACCTTTCTATCTCCATTTTCCAAATCTGATCAGGTTTGACCCTAGGGAAGTACCCCCTATCTGAGACAAAATAGGGGATACTTCCCCTATTCCCTCAAATAATTTGGATGTATAATTATATTAATAAAGTTTTGAGGAATATTTTCACAATTTTTGAGAACTTGGTAATCCCATATGGCCTTCCAAATGCATGAAAGTATGAGACAAACTTGAAGAAAGGGCCCTATCTACAGGGGTTTGTATTTTGGACTAAGTATAGACTATTAGCGGTCCTTTCTTTGCTTGTATATCCATTATGATGTATACCTTAAATCACCATGATCCATATTAAATTATTCTAGTTCTTCCTATCACCTCTACTCCCTATATAGCTTCACATGCCTTGACTCAGTCAAGACTAAGTTACCCTGCCTATCTCAGTCAATAGTTGGTTGTAAGTAGATTCTAAGACCTATAGATAGTGTCATTCATGATTCAAGTTTTACATAATGCTTAAGATGCTCCATATATCTCTCTAAAATCACTTGGCCCCTATTTGGAGTCACTTGCTTCATCATTTCTAACACTACCTCCCTATTTATCTAGTCTCTACCTTGATTGTGACTGTATACATGGGTTTTGGGACTTGTTGTAGATGCTTATGACATTTTCATTTGGGAAATATATTGTTAAGTATATATTAAAACATTATAAGGTCACAATATAGATGTATACTCATGAATTTGGGTTGAAGGTCCTAATAATAATGTGTTGACACTCAAATCAAGTCACTACTTACCCTATCTCAGTCATTTGTAGCTAGCTATAAGTGGATATGAGACCTTGAGTAGGTGTTTTAAGACTCTCCCTAAAGTCTTAAAGTCACAAAAACAACTTTCTATACCCTTTACTCACCTTTAATTCTCTAATACACTGCCAAAACAATAATGTAGAACACTGTCAACTGTGTTTATTGCAGGTGGATGTTTAAGGGCTTCAACTCGGATGATCATGATGTGAAAAGGTCTACTTGAGTCCACCTTGGGGTCACACCACAACCATATCACCTTGAACTCATCTTATATGCTCAATGGAGGTCAAAACTATGCTTCCTTTGAACCGAGACACTCCTGACCTTAAGACCATGTTGTAGGTCTCTATTTGCATAGTGTACAGAGTGGGAAAATACATAGAAGTTAAAACAAAAGCCTTTCCTTATCATTGATGATCTTTTAGTCCATAGATACCACCTAAAGCATTTGTAACCATTCATATATAGAAAATATACCTAATTTTTAACTTGGATGGATATATGTCCCTTTTGGATTTGGGTACATAGACTAAAATCCCTATGCTTAGGGTTTTTATAGGCACTTTGAGGGCTTTTGAAGACCACCTTCCCTCTATCATCTAGCCTTCCAACTTGGCAAGGGTCTTATCCATGTTAAAGGCTATCAGATAAAGTTATTATAAATCATCAAAAGTGCATGAGGTCATGTCTAATGCTATTCAAATAATGCTCATAGGCCTTTATTTTCCCTTTCTAAGGACTATGGCCTGAACTAATCATTACCCTTTTGAAGATGGTTCTTAACTTGTTGAGAAATTTATCAACCTTAAAAGGTATTTTCATAATGATTTTACCCTGATATAACCTCAATAAAGATACTATCACTTGTCTCAACATCCCAAAGGGCAAGCCCTCATTTATCTGCCTAGGTCACCTGTAGGTGGAGGTTTAGTATACAAGTAGTAATCATGAATTCAAGTAGCAGAGAGGGTAGCCATAGTTATGGTCAGGCCTATGTTTTTATCAAGTCTCCAAATTCAATCTTAAAAATCATAAGAATTTGAAAACCATATAAATTATTTCTCTTCTCATAATGACTTCATTAAAGACTCCTATAGGTACATATGAACTGTATGCAGGCAGGATGCTTGGAATGGAGTAGAAAATGAGGATTAATGAATCCCAAAACTAACTCAAAATCAAAATAAAAACCTAAAATTCATTATTTACAACAATTATATATTGAAACAATTTATAAACATCTCCTTCAACATGAAATCCACTTGTAAACATGTGGAATAAGACAGGCAGAGTGTTGAATGACTGGTCTAGCATGGTGGAGACATGGGTTTTGAGTAAACTATGGGGTGTGCAACCAAAAAATATAAGGATGTGTCCCACATGACATATAAACATATAATACACCATTTACCATTTAAATAAATCTTATGTAGAGAATACAACTTTATGAAACTAGTGAAATCGCTGAAACTACACATAGTGACTTCATCTTGCAAAGTGAATTACTTAGACTATAAAATAAACTCCAAATGTGAAACCAATCATGGATAACATTATAAAAATGATTAAAAATCATCTATAAGTAATTTCAATATCTATATTATATGGAATTCTCCAAACAAGACCAAAACATGAAGGGTGCATAGATTGATAGGTAGATTTAAACAGTCAACTTCAAACAGATGATTCATAAATCAAAGTTAATAATTATAAAACTTATTGATATAAAAATTAATCTATATAATTTTATAATATACCCTCAATATCATTTTTCTTGAAATTACTTGTACTGATTGTACTAATCAAAAACATGCAAGTCACTTTAGTGTGTTTAAAAAGCCAAGAAAAAAAAATAATGGTTTTTGCCTCAAAATGGAACTTATAGATCAATTAAATCATGTATATGAGTTTGGGGAAGATTAATATTCACATTTACACCTTTTCCAAGAGTCACACTTCCCAAGGAGGCCATATAAGTGCCATTTTCTTCCTTTTCTTTAAGAAAATTGACTTTTCTTTGAATAACCTACCATATTTTTAGTAATTTCAGTTATCTAAGGATTATAATGACACATAGGATATGAAATCACATTTTTACACTTGATTTTTTCCTAATAAACCCGTATAAATCATTAAATGCACTATTTTGACCCCTCAAATGACCCAAAAATGATATAAGGACATAAAAAAAAATTGACCAAAGATAATATAACATTATTTGACATCAAATGACCTATGAAACACCTCATGACATGATATTATACCCCTTTATAGACCTAAAAATCCTATTTTTTTAATATGGGTGCCCTAATTTGACTCAAAAGTCAAATTTGGTCAACAAATTGGTGAATCATAGGGGTAGTATGCATGTTATACTAACTAGACCAGTAGCCTTATTAGTCTATTGGGATTAGGAGTCATCTAAGGACTGAGACACAATAAAAATTTTACCATTAATGATAAACCTTTGATCAAAATAAGACATGAGTGACTACCTCTACCACAAAAGCAAAAGACACACAATAAAGAAAACAAACACACAAAACACACACATATGATATAAGCACATAGGGTAAGTAGAGAAAAAACTATTCTATAAAACTAAAAATGAGCATAACTCCCTCTTAGATGAAATGGAAAGTTTGAAGCATCACCTTCTTTATAAGATGGAACATGGTGCAAAGCATGCTTCTTCTTGGATTGGATGTTTTGTGGATCAGACTTGTCCTTTGGCACTTCAATTATCATACTCTCATTTAGACTATCTTCAAACAAGTATAAAATTTAAAATTATTCCTCTTGCATCCAAAAATATGTAACCTTGTCATGTATATCTTCAGTTGCAACCTCAACTAATGATTGAGTAAGGCATGCCTTCTTGTCTTCCATGGTTCTCTTAACAAGATTAGGCTTCTCCTCAACTGCAAACTCTTCTAGCTCATCAAGGAGATTTTTAAACTCTATCCAATCTTGATCATTGTCTTTCATGGAAAATTCTTCTTTCACCTTGTCATATGCTAGGCCCTCAAATTGAAAAAGATCTTCAAGTTCTTGAAGTAACTCCATTTGTAGCTACCAATCATCCTTGTCCTCCTTATCATCTATAACCACTGTCTCTTCCATCTTCTTGATGTATTATATCATCAAGATGGTGTTTTTTAAGCTCAATTGCATCATAAATTGGATTCATGATAGTTGGTTCTTGAAAAGTAGAAAGAGATCCATCTTTATGTTTGATTGCACACTCAAGCTCGTATTCATTATTGGGTTTATCATTAGCTATGCAATCTTTTGGAGAAGAAGAAACTTCAAGGTTGATTGTTGAGTGACAACACCAAAAATATCCAAATATCTTGAAACAAGAGTCCCAATAGGAATGGTAAAAAAAAATCACTTGGATATGCACCCTTTGAGGATATTCAAATCTCTTCTCATCCAAGTGGCACAATGGAATCACCTCTAGGATTGTGGGCAGCGTAAGGAATGAGGTGAGTCTCTAGATAGGGCTAGCTCACTTGATGTACCAATTTAGATTGTACCTACTAATAGACTTGGGTGTGAAAAGAGAGAGAGATAACTGAAAGTAAACTACTCTAAGGTAGGTGATACACCAGATATGTTGATGACTTCCAACCATATGCATATTATGCTTGAAATCAAGGACAAACTAAGACTACATTTCTCCAATGTATGTCTTCTTGCATTAATGTCACATTATGAGGTTATGGAAAAATGTATTAGGATAGGAGGACTATAAAATATTCCTTGAATGGAACTAATGAAAATAAAAACTCACTTAAACATGGACATCTCCTAGAACACTTTTCATGCCTTGCAAGAAGAAGCTGCAAATAGGTGAGAGAATGGGAAAATATGCTAAGGAATCTATAGTTTTCACTAAGAAAATAAAACATTCAAGAAAAACACACTTTATAGAGTCATGTAAGAGGTAAAATTTAGTAATTTTATTTATCTAAAGGTATACAAATGAGCAGGGCTTCACCATAATCAGGTGGAGCATCCAATACAATGCCAAAATGGCTAGTTCTTATAGAACTTATGAGAGAGAGAAGAAGAGAGAATTCAAATGGTCACAAGGACACTTTTAAAGATGATAAAATAAGATATCCATGCATGATAATATGGTATTGGTTGAACCATGCAAGATCAAGAGATCCAAGTGTCAATCCAAGTCATAAACGTCATGAAATGTGGCAAGAAAACTCCTCAACTAGCTCAAAAAAACTACCTTCATGATTGGAGTTGTTTTAACATATTATAACTGATGATTAGAATTAAAAATTATTGTAATGGAATTGGATACTCTCATTCATGCCTCTCCATGCATTGGTTGCATGCTCGATCCTCTAGAAGCCTCTAAAAGTGAGCCATCATCATCTACTGTCTAGAAAACTACCCTTCCATGCACCCTGCCCACTTGACATCCAAAATGCCTTCAATTTCTCATGAAAATCAAGGGGAGGAAGTGGATTAATTTTTTAAATACCTTCCATGTCCCTATAAGCAATAGGGACACCTTAAAATGAGCTCATTTAAAGTTTCTATTTTCTTCACTAGCTTGTCCAATATGCCAGATTTGACTAGATGAGTTGAATCACCTATTTTGAGAACTTATAAGTTTTTTCAGGGCATGAAATTAATATTTTGAATTATTTTGTGTCTTAATATTCCATCCAATCTTTTTTCATCTCTTAACTCTTCTTGTAGCTTGCACAACACACAAAATAGTGGGGAAAACCTTATTTCTACCCCTATTCGTACAAGTACGTACAACTAATCTTGGTTTTAAGTAGACTGAGGGATTATTATACAACCTATAATCATAATTATATATAAAATATTTTATCTTAGTGTCTATCCAACTTCATTTCTTAAAACTGGTCCTTGGCAAGCATTTAGTAGGGTTTTGGACCTATTTTTTGGTCTTAAAGATTGTTCATAGAGTTTTCAAGCCCAAATTTCAATCCAGTGCCATAAAAAAAATTCTAATACCCTATATATATTCTCCAAACTTCTTTATTTACCATGAAAATCATTAAAAGATATATGAGCATTCAAAGTTGCTCACTCAAACCCCTTTCTTCCATTTGCACAAGCCAAAAGTTGTTCCTAGCCAAAAATTAGGTTTTTTTAAAACCTCCCTACTTTCCAAAGAATTTAAAAAAATTTAAATGGCCTCCTAAACATTCTATAATCCATTATAAAACTCTCTTATATCTGGAATTGAAACTAACCCTCTGTTTGGTCTTTATGCATAACCATGCCTCATGGGTTTGTCTATGGCTTCCTTAGTACATGGTGCCCTGTTGAGTTTCATTCCTTACTAATTTGTATTTATGATTTTTATAGGTTTTTAAAAAAATTCTACACCTTCCTTTGGTCTCCTTTAATTTTTGGTTCACCTTTTTATCTCCATTTTCCAAATCCTGTTAGTTTTGACCCTAGGGAAGTACCCCCTATCTCAGATAAAATAGGGGGTACTTCCCTTATTACCTCAAAAAATTTGGATGTATCATTAGATTAATAAAGTTTTGAGGAATATTTACACAAAGTTTTAGCACTTGGTTATCCCATATGACCTTCTATGCATGAAAGTATGAGACAAATTTGTAGAAAGGGAACTGTCTATAGGGGTTTACATTTTGGACTGAGTGTAGACTATTAGGGGTCCTTTCTTTGATTGTATCTCCATTAGTATGGATACTTTATATCATCATGATATATATTAAATCATTATATTTATTCCTATCACCTCTACTCCTATATACCTTATCATGCCTTGACTTAGTCAAGAGTGAGTTACCTAACTTGTCTCAGTCAACAATTGGTTGTAAGTGGATTTCAAGACCTATAGATAGTGTCTTTCATGATTAAAGTTTTACATGATGCTTAATATGATCCCTAAAGTTCTATTAAATCACTTAGAACCTATTTGGAGTCACTTGCTTCATCATTTCAAACACTACCTCCCCATTTGTCTAGGCTCTACCTTGACTGTGACTATATATAGAGGTTTTTGGACTTGTTTTAGATACTGGTAAGTGTCTTTAAAACCATTATAAAGTCACAATATATATTTTTACTCATGAATTTGGGTTTAAGGTCCTAAGAACAATACTTTGACACTCAAATAAAGTCACTGCCTACCCTGTCTCAGTCATTTCCAACTAGTTATAAGTGGATATGAGACCTTGAGTGGGTGTTTGGAGACCCTCCCTGGAGTATTAAAGTCACAAAAATAATTATATATACCATTTACTCACCTTTAATTCTCTAAGACACTACCAAAATAACAATATATCTCACTATCAATTATGTTTGCTTTAGGTGGATGTTTAAGGGTCTCAACTAGGATGATCATGGTGTGAAAAGGCCAACTTGAGTCCACCTTAGGGTCACACCACAAATATATCACCTTGAACTCATACTATATGCTTAATGGAGGTCCAAACTATGCTTCCTTGGACTGAGACACTCCTAGCCTTAAGACCCTGTTGGAGGTCTCTATTTACATAGTGTATGGAGTGGGAAAATGTATTGAAGGCAAAACAACATCCTTTCCTTCTCATTGATGATCTTTAGTCCATAAATACCACCTAAACCATTTGTAACCATTCATATATATATATATATATATATATATATATATATATATATATATATATATATATATATATATATATATATATATATATATATATATATATATATATATATATATATATATATATATATAATTTTCAACTTGGATGGATAAAGGTCCCTTTTGGATTTAGGCCTATGGACTAAAGTTCTTGTGCTTAGTGTTTTTATAAGCACATTGAGGGCTTTTAAAGACCACCTTCCCTCTATCATATGCCCTTCCAACTTGGAAAGGGTCTTTTCCATGTTAAAATCTATCAGATAAGGTTATTATAAAGCATCAAAATTTTATGAGGTCATTTCTAATTCTATTCAAAGAATGCTCAAGGGCCTCTATTTTCCCTTTTTAGGGATTGTGGCCTAAAAATGTCATTACCATTTTGAATATGGTTCTTAACTTGTTGGGAAATTTATCAACCTTAAAAGGTCTTGTCATAATTATTTCAGCCTATTATAACCTCAATAAATATCTTACCACTTGTGTCAACATCCCAAAGGGGAGGTCCTCATTTCTCTACCCAAGTCACTTGTAGGTGGAGGTTTAGTATACAGGTAGTAATCGTGAATTCAAGTAGTAGAGATGGTAAGCATAGTTATGGTCAGTCTTATGTTTTCATCGAGTCTCCAAATAAAATCTTAAAAATCCTAAGAATTTGAAAACCATATCAAGCCTTTCTCTTCTCATCATGACTTCATTAAAGACTCTTGTAGGTACATATGAACTTTATGCAGGAAGGAATCTTGGAATGGAGGAGAAAATGAGGATGAATGAATCCCAAGAGAAACTCAAAATCAAAATCAAAACCTAAAATTCACGATTTACACCAAGGATATATTGAAACAAATTATAAATATCTCCTTCAACATGAAAGCCACTTGCAAACATGTGGATTAAGAAAGGCAGAGTGTTGAATGACTGGTCTAACATGGTGGAGACATGGGTTTTGAGAAAACTATAGGGTGTGATACCAAAACCTATAATTATGTTTCCCCAATAACATATCAACATATAAGATACCATTTCCCATTTAAATGAATCTTATGTAGAGAATACAACTTTTTGAAAGTAGTGAAAATGGTTAAAACTGTACATAGTGACTTCATCTTATAAAGTGATTTACTTGTACTATCAAATCAACTTAAAATGTTAAAAAAAAATCATGGATAACATGATAAAAAGGATTAAACATAATCTATAATTAATCTTAGAAGCTATATTGTATGAACTTCTCCAAACAAGACCAAAACTTGAAGGGTGCATAAATTGATAGGTAAATTTGAACAATCAATTTAAAATAGATGATTCATAAAGAAAAATTAATAATTATAAAACTTATTAATATTAAAATGAATTTATCTAATTTTATAATACACACCCAAGATATTTTGTCTTGAAACTCCTTGTGTTGATCGTACCAAGCAAAAACCTGAAAGTCACTTTGGTGTGTCTAAAAAGCCAAGAAAAGAGTAGAATAGTTTTGGAATCAAAATGGAACTTATAAATAAATTCAAGCATATATATTAGTTTTTTTAAGCTTAAAATCCACATTTACATATTTTATAAGTGGCACACTTCCCAAAGAAGCCATATAAGTGCCATTTTCTTCCTTTTCTTCAAGAAAACTAATTTTTCTCTAAACAACCTATCATATTTTTAGTAGTTTAAGTTATATAAGACTTATAATGACACATGGGACATGAAATCACATTTTAAAACTTTCATGTTTCCCAATAAACCCATACAAATCATTAAATGCACTATTTTGACGCCTTAAATGACCCAAAAATGATATAAGAACATAAAAACTAATTGACCTAAGCTGATATAACATTAATTGGCATTAAATGACATATTAAACACCTTATGACATGATATTACACCCCATTATAGACCTGAAACTCCAATTTTTTACTAGGGGTGCCCCAATTTGACTTAAAAGTCAAATTTGGTCATCAGATATGTTAGATGCCTTAAGGGCTAAGGTAAGTATTATGGCCAACCTAGATGTTGATAATCATGAAGACTATATAAATGGTGAAATCAAAAGTGATGGCTTATAGACTTGGAATAAGATGTGTGTGTGTGTGATTGTTGTAGAGTGAAGGAAAGAAAGAAGGGTTTGTTCCCAGTGGATGGGTTGTAGAGCATAGTAAGTTGATGACTATGTGTATGACTTGTAGGTCATATTCTTGATGTCAGAATAGTACTCTTGTAGGTTTGAAGATTGAAGATGAGTGAAGAGGTCTAGAGTGATCCAAAAATATTTTTTGGATGCCTTGAGTGTGAGTGAAGGATAGATGATGTCTGTGTAAGCTTGGTTATTGATTTAAGAGGTAGATCAGAGTGTGGTTAATGTGTATGATCATTTGGTCATATTGTTGAAGATGTGACAGAGTTATTATTGAGAAGTGTAGAGTGATGTAAAAGGTAGTTTTGGATGTTTATGAGTGTGTGAAGAAGTGAGGGGGGTTGTGTTTATAGGGTGTCTCCATTAGATTAGTAGGCAATCAATGATTGATAGATGTTAATATCATAGATGCTGGGAGGATGCTCAAAATATAGGTCAGAATGACTTGACCATCCTAGGGGTAGGTGCTCCTTGTGAAATAGATGTTTCCCTAAATTTATGTTAGAAGTACTTGACCATCCTAAGGGTAGGTTCTCCTTGTGAAATAGATGTTTCACTAAATTTGGGTCAAAAGGACTTGACCATCCTAGATGTAGGTTCTCCTTGTGAAATAGGTGTTTCACTAAATTCAGGTCAGAATGATCCGGACAATAATTTGGATAACAATTTGGGTGATGGGTCCACCCCATTTGATGGCAGAACTTCTGGGAGCCATAACTTTTGCACTGTAGCTCCAATTGACTCGTCGTTTGAACCGTTGGAAAGATAATAATGAGGGGAATGTCGTGAGATGTCATGAGATCTGTTCAATGAAGTTTGACCCCCTAAAACCCAATAGAAGTGTCCCAAATTTCAATTTTATTAGTCCAGTCTAAAAATAGTAAGTTTCTAAAAATAGTAATTCCTCGAATTCTGTATTGTTGTAAATCATGGAAGTCGAACCAATTCATCTCCCTCGAGATTGGTGACCTTCCACATCCTCCCCACACATTCAAAACATGTATAAATGAAGATGTAACCTGAAATGGAAATCAGACATCTCTTCTCAGAGATAAGCATATGTTTGGGTCTGCAATTTTGATAAATAAAACATCTCTTTTCAGGGATAGCATTATTTGAATTGTGTTATTCTTATTTCTTTGAATTATTTCATCCAAAGCTTTTGAGTTTTGGATCAATGGTATCAGAGCGGTTTGTCTTGAGAGTGTATGATCCCAAGGACGAGGTCATGCTACAAGAAGCTTGGGTGGGAAACAACAGAGCTTCCAAATTTTCCACCTGTTCACTCCAAACGACTTCAAATGGCGGACAACACCGAGACATCTGATCTTTTCAAGGAAATGGTGAATGAAGCCCTCCAATGGCAACAAGCACAGATGCTACAACAGTTTGCCCAAATTCTTCAAACACTTCCAATGGGAAATTTTGGCTCTACAGCTCCACTTCCTGGCTCCTCAACCAGGGAATGTCCTTTCAGTGCCCCAACACCCTTCAAGGTCTAGGTAAATTTTGATATTCCTACATTTGAAGGAAAAATTCATGCCGATGCAGTAGAAAATTGGTTGGATCAATTGTCTTCCTACTTCTCTGTAAATAATTTCACCGATGGAGAAAAGATTACTTTTGCTCTTTTAAAATCAACATTGCCTATGAAAAACTGGTGGGAAGTGTACAAAAAGAGGTTAAGCATAGATGACATTGGCCTTGAGGTGGAACCTACTTGGGATAATTTTGTGGAAGTGGTGAAAGAAGAATACTATCCCATTGGAGCATATGATGATCTCTACATACAATGGCAACAACTTCGCCAAGGTAAGGAACAATCTGTTCAAGATTATACTGATATTTTTCATTCTCTATCTGTGAGATTAGGCATCGAAGAAAGTGAGAGACACAAGGTTCTCAAATATTGTGGTGGAATACAATGGTACATATGGGGAGAAATGGAACTCTTCAATTTGGAAACCATCGGTGAGGCATACAAGTTCGCAGTGAAGATTGAGTAGAAGCATAAAAGAATGAATATAAAGAATCAGTCTTCAAAATGGAAAAGTGACAAAGAAGGCCAAAATTGGAAGCAAAAGGAAGGAAAGACTGGGAAGTGGTGTGATTATCACAAATCTGGAACTCACTCCAAAGAATAATGTCGAGCTATCAAATCACTGCTTTCTGAGTCACAATCCTCTGCTCTACCTCATACAGACCTTGCAGTCGAAGAGGTTGAAGAAGAAATTATAGATGTTGATCCTGAAGCCATTGTTACTTCATCACAGACACATGACAAGATGCTAGATGACAAGGAAAGGTTGTTTCACTCTAAGTTATGGGTGAAAGGTAAGCCTCTACATTTCATTCTTGATAGTGGAAGTCAAAAGAATTTACTCTCTACTAAAGTTATGAAAAGCCTAAATCTGTCCATGAAGCCTCACCCAAAACCATATAGTATTGGATGGTTGAGTCCAGGGAGAAACCTCTGTGTTACCCACCAATGTCTTCTCTCATATGCAATACAACCTTTCCAAGATGAGGTCTTATGTGATGTGGTCAATCTAGATGTTTATGATGTACTCTTTGGTCAACCATTCATGTATGATTGACATGGTATATATGAATCAAGAACTAGAAGGATCACTCTCACTCTTGGAACACGGTGCTACAGGGTACCAGAAGTACCACCTTCTACATCTGTCTCTCTGATTGGTGTCAAGAAATTTGTTCTCATGGTGGTCCAGCCACAGGAATCTAAGAGGGCTGATGTTACAGCCCTAACTACACAAACAACAGAATCAAATAGATATTAAGCTGAAAAAGTTCACAACATTCCATCCACAGACTGATGGTCAGACAGAAATTGTGAACAATCAGGTATGCAACAGGAATCAAATCAAAGTAAAACTACCACACTTGATGAAAAGTCTTGTTGTAATGGGGACCATTACTTCTCAAGGAGGGAGGAATGATCTAGACAATAATTCGGATAATAATTTGGGTGATGGGTCCACCCCATTTGATGGTGGAACTTCTGAGAGCTATAACTTTTGCACCGTAGCTCTAATTGACTCGCCGTTTGAACCATTGGAAAGCTAATAATGAGGGGAATGTCGTGAGATGGCATGAGCTCTGTTCAATGAAGTTTGACCCCCTAAAACCCAATAGAAGTGTCCCAAATTTCAATTTTATTAGTCCAGTCTAAAAATAGTAAGTTTCTAAAAATAGTAATTCCTCAAATTTTGTATTGTTGTAAATCATGGAAGTCAAACAAATTCATCTCCCTCGAGATTGGTGACCTTCCACATCCTCCCCACACCTTCAAAACATGTATAAATGAAGATGTAACCTGAAATGGAAATCAGACATCTCTTCTCAGAGATAAGCATATGTTTGGGTTTGTAATTTTGATAAATAAAACATCTCTTTTCAGGGATAGCATTATTTGAATTGTGTTATTCTTATTTCTTTGAATTATTTCAGCCAAAGCTTTTGATTTTTGGATCACAGAAGGACTTGACCATCCTAGGGGCAGGTGCTCTTTATGGAACAAGTGTTTCAATAAAGTCTCATATTTTTATACTTCTTATAGGACAAGTAGTCCATGTGTTTGTAGGATTGAGAGTGGGTTTTATTCTCTAAGAAGCTTTCCCACATATATTTTGTGTTGTGTGTGTGATCTTACATTATCTATTGTTCATTACTATAAACATATTGAATGCTTAAGTATTTAAAGGGTTTAGAAATTGAATTGGATTGTTTACCACCACTGATTGACCCCTCCCTCTCAGTGGTTTATACCTCTAAGAATTGATATCAGAGCCAGTCCTTTGGAAAAGGCTTGATAGCTTGAAGGTGATCTAAGGTACAATATGGGTAATGATCAAATGCAAGGAGGTTTTCCCACTAAGCAATCATGTTAAATGGATCTAACTATGCTTTTTAGAGTTATGTATGAGGACCTACATCATGTCCCTAGGGTTTGACACTTGGCAATATGTTATGGATGGTTATTTTACACCTACTAATCCTCCATCTAGTGCTACATATAAGAAGTTGTTTGAGAAGAATTCTAAAGTAATGAATGCTATCACTTGTGTTATTTCAAAGACTAAATACACCAATCTAATCCATTACATATCTACTAGGTAAATGTGGGATAGTTTGAAGACTATTTATGAAGTAGATTCAAAGGTTAATTTTGCTAAATTACAAACTCACCAAAGACAATTTGAGAGTCTCAAGTTGAAGGAAGAAGATTATGTGGTATTCTTTCTAAAGAAATTTGATGAGATTGTTAACATTATCAGAGGTCTTAGAGATAATATTGAGGAAGATATTGTAGTATAAAATGTATTAAGGTCTCTATCCCTCAAATTTGATTGAAAAGTGTTTTTTGTAGAAGAAACTCATGATCTTACTCAGTTGAATATGGATGAATTGCATGGCATCCTTACTGCCTATGAGATGAGAGTAAATGATGATATACCACCAAATAAGGAAGTAACATTCAAGATATAAATGAATCCAAAGAAGAATTTTCAAGGTAAGAAAGTCAAGGAGGATGACATATCAGATATTGATGAATACGAACTAATTGCTTTGTTTACAAAGAAATTGAAAATAGGGTTAGGTATGTATAAGGGTAAACTACCCTTTAGATGCTTCATTTGTGGAGAGGTAAGACATTTTTCTAATAAGTGACCTCATAATCATAATAAAAATGATGAAGAAGAGCATGGTGAAGGCCAAGATGAAGACAAGAAGACATACAAGTCTGATAAAAGGAAGAAAGGATTCAAAAAGTATGACAACAAGAAGAAGTCTTTCAAGAATAAGAAGAGTCTCTACACCAATAAATATTTTAACTCATAAAATGAGAGTGAAGATAGTGATTTAGAGTATGGTCATGAAGATGATGGTCCTATTGAAGATGAATACCTCTTTATGTCTGAGGAAGGAAGTTGATCATATCAAAAGGAGTCTACTTGGAGTGATTCAGATGATGATAAAGTTGAGGTAGACTGTGAGACTGAATTGATGAGTGATCTTGAAGAACGGAGGATTGAGAAGAAAATTAACAAGAAGATGAAGTCACAAATTAAGGACTATGAGGAGTAATTTAGTATGTTTGAAGCAAGAATGAATGAAGACATTGAAGAGCATGAACATATAGTCAAGTATCTCAGTTGTAAATTAAAAATCCTTTCTACAAGACTGAAAGCTAACGAAAATGATTGTTCAAGGTATGTAATTTAAATTTATTCATTTACATCTAAATTATAGAAGTATTCAAGTAAGGATAAATCATTTTTCAAGTTTGATAAAATTTCTAATGATTTGGACAATCTCCTAAAGAGTCAAAAGTCTGCTAGTGACAAATTTGGACTAGATTTTAATGAAGATTCCAAAGTTGCTTCTCAAGTTGACATGAAGGTTAATGAAAGGAAGCTAGATAAGCCCTTGAAAGTCACCAATCGGTCAAGAAATAATGGTGCAAATAGATTCAAGACCAATCAGGTGAGACAACCTAATGTTATTGGGAATGTAAACTCTAATGGTTGCCATTTTACTTGTAATAAGTTTTATCATAGAACTAGATAATGAAAGAGACCTATTAGAAATGAGTTTGAATGGATCTATGATGGGGGTCATTAGTAAAAAAGGTGTAAACAAAGTTAAGTGCTTCAATTGTCTTGATGAGGGACATTTTGCTAAGCATTATCCAAATAAGGTAAGGAAAGGTGAGTCTTCTTTGAAAGGAGTAGCTTGTTTCAATTGTGAAAATAATGGAAATATTTAAAGATTTTATTCTAATCAATAAATGTAGGATTATATTTTTTCAAATTTATAGTGTGTTTCACTTGTCAAGAGAGAGGTCACATTGCTAGATTCTGCAAGCAAAGGCCTACAAGATAGAAAAGGTTCAATCAAGCTCCTAGAGTGCAAGAAAGAAGGCAAGCTAATTCATGGAAACCAAAGGTGGTAAGTGTGATTCATGATGACTCTATAGGTCTAATTAATATTTTTTATATGGTGGAGAATGCTACATAATTTGGAGAGTGCCAAGGGCTCTCATTATCTACTCAAGTTATGAAAGAAGAGACCATGCTCAAGGAAAAGACCAAGGTGTTGGTTGAGGCTAGTTCTAAGGTGTGTATGGATTCAATAGAACATCATAATATTTTTGATAAAGTTTGATGAAAATAAAATCAATTGTCAATGCCCATTGATGTGGTTCTTTCTTCAGTTGAAAAGGTATGTCATGAATCTTTATTGTCCCCATATGTTATCAATCTAATCTAAGAAAAAAAGGAGAATATTGTAGTGGATAAGCATGTTGCTTCTCTTAAGCCTAAGAATAAGAATAAAAACTATCAATATCATATGAATAAGGAGGAAAAGTAATATGAGGAGTTGTGGGTAACTCTTGGTTTTACACTATTCTAGGACATTGTGAGTTAGGGTGTCTCTATCTAGGCTTCAAGGAGACACTTGACAAGCAAGAAGAAGCATAGTGGATGCCAGTTGAGATTTGGTTGATGTTGCAAGACAAGAAATGTCAAGAGAAGATGTGCTTGGTTAAGGGGGAGAAACAAGTTCATAATATTTCTTCAGATGTTGTGGTGAATTATGTGTTCCAAGAGTATTCAGGGACTTTGGTCCTAAAGCTGAGTTCTTATCATTTTTTAATGGTTGGAGGAGTTGGTAAAAGGTAAAGAATGAATAATATAATGATATGGTGTATAATAATAATGAGTTCATGTTCATTAAAAGTGGTTTCATATGTTTGTTTGGTCAAATAAAGTGTTTTACAGCCATTTGTTTGAGATGACCATTTTGGTCAGTGGTCTCTTCCTAGAAGGAGCTTGAAGTGAAAATATGATGTTTTCAAGGTCTAAAAAGGTAAGATTTGGGTGTTTTCGATTATATCAGGTATGTCCAAGTGAATTATATGCTATGGTGGTGTCATAATTATTTCATGGTATGTTTTCATCATTTTGGCTTGATGCTTGCTATGTATGCTCAGTTTGCAGGGTCAGATTGAAGGTTTCCAAGTTGCAAAGGAGGATTTATGAGCTGTTAAGATGATATTTTGCAGATAAAGGTATGTTGACCTTATTATATCATGATCCAGGTGGTTTTTTGGTCTAAATGTGATCCATAATCATAATCAAACAAGTGTCATATCAACATAAAACACACTTGTAATGGATCAAAACCTTAATATAATGATTTACTTAAAATCGACATTTTAAATGATTATAAAATTAAAATCAATTTTTAAATATCCGAAATAGACAAAATTTAAGAGTGAAATAAAATAAGAGATCAATTCAATATAAAATACCACATGATTTGATAACAAAGTTCTGCTATAAAGCCTACGTCTTTGGATCTATTCCAATGGGGGATCACTTCTTATTAATTGTAGCAAAAATCACTTTACAATAATAATAAATATTCAAAATCATCTTCACAGAATTTAAATCTATTAGAGTATTACTCAAAAACCATTTACAAAGTCTAAGGCAAATTAAAATACTCTAAGTCTCTCTACCACTCTCAAATATGCCTTGGAATAACACTATTCATGTCCAAACTTGGCTTCAAATATAATCTCGTCCCCATTATATATTGTTTGAGCTCCATGGTACATCAGTCAAATCTTTATCCTTTTATCCTAAGCACCATGGTTCATCCCCCTTCTTCTACATTTTCATTGGTCTATGTTAATCTTAATCCCACATTGGGAAGATGGAGGGTTCGTGGGATATTGATATACCATGTAATTCATGGTTTACATTGCCAAGTAATTGGCATCACCACGTATTGTGTGGGAATTATGGTGGAGTGTGGAAAGTGTTTGGTGTGGCATGTGAAGTATGTGGGAACCATGGGTTAGAATGTGACATTTCATGGATGTTTGAATGTGTCATGAAACATGGGGTCTTGTGGCATGATGTGGAAAGTGTGAATGTCACATGTAAAGTTGGAGGAATTTTGAGGGACTTTGGAATGAAATTTAATTAATTACATAATATTCAAAATTGGACCATGAATGGTGGCAAGCCACGTGATGGCTAAGGGACCTTCCACGTGGTCTAATCTCCTCTCACCACTTGTTGTTCACTCATCTATTATTGAGCACTCATCACTTGTTGACATCCAAACCCCATCTTTCTTTTACTTGCCTATTTTGATATTCCATGCGTCATAACTCATGCATATGGGATCCATTTTGTAAACCATGAAATGCGTCAAAAATATCTTGATGATCCCTTCACCATGATAATGATAAAAATTCAATTTAAATACTTCATTTTTTACAGTGAAATATAGATCCTCCTAGATCAGAAGGTATGCCGAAGTCAAATTGGATATCTTTGAGTGTTTTCAAGTTTTACAATTTTGGATTAAGGGTAAGCAGGCCTAAAATGGGTTATAACATGTATGGGTTTCCAAAATTATTTAGGTTCAAATATTGGTCTAGAAGTGTGTGATGGTTGTCTCCAAGGGTGCAATAAGTTTCAAAGGTGGTAGTCGAATAGAGGGAGATTTGTTGACCCTGTTTGTTTTGAGATTATAAAGTTTTGGGATATGCTAGAAAAGTGGTTTGCCTTATGATTTGAGGTCTTAGACTTTTTAATAGGTTTAATGGGCCAAATGGGTTTTTTAAATCAAGATTCTCATAGATTTGAAGGTTTTCAAATTATTCAAGCTTTAGTTAAAATGGAGGCCTAATTGGCTAGTATATTTTTGAAGAAAGTATGTTGCAAAGGATGAGATAGGTGATAAAAAATAGTGTTCTTAAAGTGGAATATGATAATTCTCTATAAATGGATTTTTAGGTCTTGAAAATGTGACTATTGAAAGTTGTGGGCTATGCAAGTTCTAGACAGGGTTACAAGGAGTCTAGATAGGCCTAGTGTGAAGATTTGATGTTTTTACTTAGTTTCTCCAAAAGATCAAGGAATGAGTGTTTCAAGGTTAGTTTTTATGTTGATTTAGAGGATGGATTATATTTGGTGAATGGCATGATGTTGTATTAGTGGTCCTTGAGGTGGCTTGAGAGAGAAGGCTAGTAAGTTTGTGTGGTGGTTCTTCATGGTGGGTGGAGATCTAAAGATGCTCAAGATTTACAATGGCTTAGAGATATTAGGGGAAGTCCCTCTTAGATGTTTCTTGGATAGTTATATTATATTTTAGTGATTTTGTGTGTTCTTTATTCATTGGTTACAATGCTTGGTTGAAACAGTGTTGGCATGTATCAAAAAGAAGTTGTCAAAGTAAGAAGATTAGGCTCAAGTTAATGGGGAGTTTGTATCATATTTATAAGGTGGTCCTCTCCTGTTGGTGGTATTTTTAGGTCCTTAAGATTAGTTTTTTCCCACTTTATCATTGTGTCAAAGGGGGAAAAGGTTTTAATTGTGAGAGTTCTTAACGAGAGAGAAGGCAGGTGAGCTATATGATGGGTGTTAACATTAATGAAAAGCAAGGAGACTTTTGGAGAGTTGTAAGTGATGTCAGGGAGGTGTTCAGGTGAGTGGATTAAGTGTCTTGATATTCTAAGTGCCAATGACAAAGTGTGCAGTGTGCTTGTCCTAGTATGCTTGAAGTAGGCTTGATTGATCTTCAATTTTGGCAAGATTAGGGATAGGTCTGGAGTATTGAGCATGTGTGAGGGGTCCTATCAGAGGTCAAGGATGATTACAGAGCTTATGTAAGTACATGGTATTCATATGGTTCTTCATTATGTTCATCTTGGTATAGTTGGTTCTATGATAGAAAAATCTAAGTAGGCATATTAATGACATCATATTTCACACATATGAAGGTTCCAAGAGCATATTTATATATGAATGGATTCCCATATGAAAGGTGATCATGTGGTCCACATTTGAAGTCATGAGGTTGAGTGGAGCATAAGTTATTAAGGTACAAAGTTAGCTTCTCAAACAAAAGTTCACTAAGTTCCCATACTTAGCCAATTTTGCAAAGGGAGATCTAACAGTGCACATTTAATCTCATCACAGATCTACGACAAAAAATTAATATGACTAGATAAGGATCAAATGGAGGTTTTTATTATTTTCACATATGTAACTATGATTGTGAGACCTATCAAATAAATATCAACAGTGAGCAGGTGTTCGTATATGTAGATCAACTATGCATATTGAGTCAAATAGGTCAAAGTGATAAAGGTTTAAAGAAGTTAAAGTCAAGGCTAATCTTTAAGATATTGATGGAGCATGTTTGTTACAAATTTTTAAGAAGCAACAAGATGACAATAAGCATTTGAATTTTAATAGTGAGCAAAGGTAAAGACCATGCTAACCCAAGGATATCGACGATGTGTATTTGGTCAAAGTTACCAAGGAGCATGAGATGAGGTCAAAGTGACAGATGTTTAGCATAGTTAAATATAAAGATACTTTCAAGTAAGATTGATGATGCATATTTTTTCAAGCTATAATAGGGCATGATATGATGACAAATTGTTTGATGTTTAACTGTGATTATTGGCATTTAAGTTAGCAAAGTGAAAAAATAGTCTACAATATTTTGCTCATATCTTTTGATCTAGGACAAATTTCTTAATGTAGTAAAAATCAAAGTTACAAATGAATTAAAGGGAACCTAATGAATCTAGTTATAAGGTCTAAATGTTTTTGCATCTAAAGTTATTTAGCTCCAAATTTGATTATGTGTTTGACCATGTTCTGTAAGTGAATCGAGAAGGATGTTTGAGTTATTCTAATGGTATTTGGATATTTCAAGGTGACTTTGTGATTAGAGAGTGTTTTAGACTCACTAGGGATGATTTGTATGTATTTTTAAGGTTTTATCAATCCATATTCAATATGAACAAATAATTATAAGTTAACTATTTGTTCATTCATGGTGTTCTTGTGTACAAGGCTAATGTTTGAGTAGATTCAACATATGTAGAAGTGTGTAATGATGAATTTAATAATTTTAAGATGTCTAAGAGATCATGTGGAGTGGACCTATGCATTTTGAAGTGAACTTGTGTTCATTTTTTACTTAATTGAGTGCTAAATGGGTGACCCATGGACACTTTGGCTAACCTATGTGGATGGTATTGAGCTATGTTATAATTGAAAGGTGTAGTTGCTTAAGGGTGACCCATGGACACTTTGGCTAACCTATGTGTATGGTATTGAGCTATGTTATATTTATTAAGGTCTAAGGAAAGTATTATTGTTGACCTAGATGTTGAAATTCATGAAGAATATATAAATGATGAAATCAAAAGTGATGGTTTCTAAACTTGGAAGAAGAGGTGTGTGTGAGTTTTGTAGAATGAAGGAAAGAAGAAAGGGTGTGTGCATATTGGAAGGGTTATATATTTGAGAAGGTTGATAACTATATGTATGACATATGGACCATATTTTTTATGTCAAAATAATGATCTTGCAGGTTTGAAGATTGAGGAGGAGTGAAGAGGTCTAGAGTTATCCAAAAGGATGTTTTGGATTCCTTGAGTGTGAGTGAAGGATAGATGATGTTTGTGTGATATTTTTGGTTGATTTGAGAGGAAGATCATAGTGTGGTATATGTATATGACCATTTGGTCATATTATTTAGGATGTGATATAGTTTTTTTGAGAAGTGTAGAGTGATAAAAAAGGTGGTTTTGGATGTTTGTGAGTGTCTGAAGAAGTGAAGGGGACTATGTTTGTAGGGTGTCTCCATTAGATTGGTAGGCAATTAGTGATCAGGAGATGTTCATATCATAGGTGTTGGGAGGGTGCTCAACATCTAGGTCAAAAGGACTTGACCATCATAGGAGTAGGTGCTCCTTATGAAATAGGTGTTTCACTAAATTTAGATGAACAGGTCTTAACCATCCTAGGGTTAGGTGCTCCATGTGAAATAGTTGATTCACTAAATTTAGGTTAGAATAAATTGATCATTTTAGGGGTAGGTTCTCCTTGTTAAATAGGTGTTTCACTAAATTTAGGTTAGAAGGACTTGACCGTCCTAGGGGTAGGTGTTCCTTGTGAAATAGGTGTTTCACTAAAGTCTCATGTTTCATACTTCTTATAAGACAAGTAATCCATGTGTTTGTAGGCTTGAGAGTGGGTTTTATTCCCTAAGAGGGTTTCCCACACACACACACGCACACAGATATATATATATATATATATATATATATATATATATATATATATATATATATATATATATATATATATATATATATATATATATATATATATTGTGTGTGTGATATTGCATTATCTATTTTTCATTTCTATAAACATCTTGAATGCTTCATGAATGGTTGTATTGAATGATTAAATATTTGAAGGGTTTAGAAATTGAATTGGATTATTTGTCACCACTAATTCACCCCCACCTCTCAATGGTTTTTACCTCTAAAAGGGGGAAGTAGAGATATTTTTAGTACTATCCATATCATTGGGTTCATAATATATTATCCACTTACCTTTTTATAGTGTTAGATAACTTGTATCCACTTCTTGAGATGTGAATGTAGAGATCTCATAGTTTGGCACTCTTCATTGGATTTAATATTGAAGTTATGAATTAAGCACCACTTTCTAATATTGGACTACTTGTTCTAATCAATTTAAAATTATTTTACACTCTCTGGTATGATGAATCAATCAATAGACATAAAAATAGAAGGTCTTCAATGTAATTATTTAGATCACAAAATGTCCTTATATGAAAATCAATTGATTGGTTTCAAGAAATAACTTAGCTTGGTGATCCTCATATTTAATACCCATTTTTGGTGCTATGGTGGTTTTAGTTGCTTCTCTTTTTATGGTGGATCTTCAATTGTGAATTACATCATTTATAATAGGCCCATATTTTTTCATATGTTTTAAATATTTATGTTTCAAATTTACCTCTAGATCATTTTGATCACTATCTTATATTTTATTCTACTACCCAACTCTCCACTTGTAATTCCTAGCATTGTTAAAACCCAACAAAATACCACCATCAAGGTATTGGATGGAGTGATTAGGGATGAAGAGGGATGATGAGAAATTGAGTAGAGATGATGAGGGATGGTGAGGGTCAATGAGGGATTGATTTGGGAGGATGACTGTGTGATTCGGGATGATGAGGGATGGTGAGGGCTAATTAGGGATTGATTAGGGAGGATGAGGGAGTGATTAGGGATGATGAGGGATGGTGAGGGTTAATGAGGGAGTGATTAGGGGTGATGAGGGACAAGGGATGGTGGTTTTATGAAATAGGAGATATCTATATTTACCTTCAAATAGGATAGACTATTGTGTTTATTAATTGGATATGAATGTATTCAAATTAATGGTTCTATTTTTTAATTAATGATATGTAGGTTATTTATTATATATTTTTTGGACATATTTTATATTATATTACAAATAATGAATGTAAATATATTTAATTGATAATTTCATTTTCATAAATAATTAGATATATATAATAATTTTTTGTTATATTTAAAAAATGACTTGTAAATGACCTTTCAATATAAAATAGGGGTTTGGTTTTTACAAGTCCAATACCTTCCCAATTCACCTATTTTAGTTAAAAATATTTTCCATAAAGTAAATGTCAATTTTAATATGATGAGTTAACATTGTGTAAAAAATGTGAAACCCCAAAATTAAAAGTCTAAACTAGTGGTCCCATTTTTTATTATTGGGAATCTACTAAAACAATACAGATTATTAAGTTAAATAAGTAAACTAAAATAAGGAAACCTCTAAATTGAATTTAAGATGTGTTGAGAATGTCTTATGTTCTTGTTCATAGTTTCCAAAATAGGAGATATTTGTATTTATTTGTAATGGGATATAATATTAGATTTATTAATGTTTGGTTATTAGCAATCAACTAAAACAATGCATGATTACTGAATAAAAAAAGTAAACCAAAATTAGGAAGCCTCTAAAGTAGCTTAAAGATGTGTTGAGAAAGTCTTATGTTCTTGTTGATAGTTTAAAAAATAAGAGGTCTACTTGCTTTTTTAGATACACACTAGGGTTTTATAGGTCCCCTACCCATTTATAATATTCAAAAAAAGATTACAAATGTAACCTATCAGATCAAAATAATAAAAAATACCAAGGCCACCAAAAATCAAGCCAAGTTAGATATATAGACAAGCAAAAACAATTAAACTAAAATATAAAACAACAACACCCTTTCGAGCTTACTAAGCCAAGAACCAAACAACAAGAGATGA
Source organism: Torreya grandis (assembly GCA_037957365.1). Classification (NCBI taxonomy): domain Eukaryota; kingdom Viridiplantae; phylum Streptophyta; class Pinopsida; order Cupressales; family Taxaceae; genus Torreya; species Torreya grandis. Next base: position 630,105 of record JARHVA010001207.1, read on the forward strand.
CCAAGCTATAAAAATAAAGGTTTCCCACCTAATCTGAGATGACTATAACATCTGGTAGAGCTATACCAACACATTTTATAGCTTCCACCAAGACCCCCAATCCCCTACTAACTAGTGCTAAAGAACCACCATGGTCCCCACTAAGAAAACATGTTTCCACCTACTACCTCATTAGCATAAGACCTACATTCCTTGAAGAGAAAAAACTACTTAGATGGCCTTACATTTTGATCATCATCTCCCACACAAGGGCCCAAAAAAGACAAGGAGGTGCCAGTCCATGCCAATGGAAGATTAGCTTTACCAAATATTTGACACCTTTAATATGCTCCCTTGAATGACACTGAAGCTTCTAAGCTTCCAACTTTGGTATAGGGATTTTGGTTGATGCCATCAAAGGAGGAGGGAGAAAGCAACCTAACTGAGAATAAGAAAAACAAAATTGTTCTTGAAAATTATCCACATGCCTTAAAAGGGACACAAATTTAGTTTCAAAAGCCTTGTAAACTAAGATAAGGACCATCCATAGACCATCAAAACTAGAAAAAGAGAATTTGACATAGGGCCCATAGTTCACAACTACATTTTTTTTTAAAGCACACCCTATGCATAGGAGCATCAAAAAAATCTACAACAAGATGATTTTTGATCATTAAAGATAGGAGAGTATTCATGAACATGGAATCCACTTATAAATTTACCCTATTTTTAGTATTGCAACAAAGATAAGCTTCCCTTAGAAAATTTTAGATAGCTTGTAGAATCTCCTTAGAGGTAACCCAAAAAATATTCTTCAAATGGGCTTGTGAAACTACCTCAAAAAACATTATTTCATGAGAATATCCCATTCTATAGACCAAAAGTATGCCCAAAGCATCAACCACTACCCTCCCCATTTCACTTTGGATAGAGCCTAAAAGATGACACCTAGTAGAAAGCACATAGCTTGCCAACACCTTGGAGATGACACCTTACAATATGCACAACACTTGGTGACACCACCCAACCTAAAAATATATACAAACACTCCAAATAATAATTGAAACACACACGAACATTACAACATGCCAAACAATCCTTCATATGACCTCCCGTAGAAAAGCATGCATTATAGATATTACACCTCCCATGACACAAATGCAGAGAGAAAGACATTAAGTAATTAAAAAAAAAATCCAATTTTTTTGAAAACATAAATAAATTAAACATAAACAAAAATTATGTCAATATTTGGTAGTTAAAGGCATTTACTAGGTAATCTAATTATATTAGGATTAAGAGAGATACACTAGACATTATCTATTTGGATTGAGTAGTTATGAGGATATATGTAGTCAACTACGAAACATAACAATTGAGATGAGATAATAGCATTTTAAAGTAGGATAGGATAGTGTGAAATTGACCTATTATGAGGATGGGACTATATAGAATACTGAGGTGATGAATTAACCACCTAAATATTAATATCCTTATACTAGTAATGACTTAGTCATCCATATAGAATCTCATATTCTATTATATATGTGACAACTCTATCTCTAATTTAATTAAAGTTTAATTTAATTGTCTAGCTCCCCATCCAATCCATATAGAGTATATATTTATCTAACCCAACCATGCATATCTATCTGACCATGCTTGCATCTCTAGTCCTAATTGGGCCAACTTGAAAAACATGGGTAGGGTGGCATTTTGGTCTATCAACTATAATATTTTATAGGGTATAGTCCCTATAAAACCTATATCCATATGGTTGAGCCATGTCTATACATAGGGGTGAGTAGGGTATTGTGTATTTTATTAGGGGAGGGGTAGGTGGAGATTAGTCCCTCCCCCCCCAAGATAAAGATAATTAAACTCAAATCTATATGGCCCTTCTTCCCCAAAACGGAGAGGGGGGCATGTCAAGCTGGTCATTATGGTAGGGTCTTCTTCCTCCCCCTCTCCCCCTCAAGCCCTTTGAGTAATTACCTTCATTCTTGGGGTTAATTTTCATGGGTGACTAACCCATATTTCCTTTGAGTCTAGGGTTGATAGCACTCCTTCAGTCCTCTCCTAGGACTAAGAACCTAGCAAACTATTACCCTAGCACACTTTTGGTTCTAGGGTTGATAAATATGATTTGGGGTTGGGGTTTAAGTTTTATAATCAGGGGATCAAAGAATCTTAGGATCTCTTCTCTAATGGCCTTCATTCATTTCATAGAGTAATGCTAAAGCACATATGATTGATATATGGGGCATGTAGTCCTAGAACAAAAATGCCCTAATGGGGGAGGTAAATACCATCAAGGACATTTCCTTTTATTATACCCATATATAGATACATAGAACCTACACTCTTAGGATAGTCTATATAATAGAATATTCTAGATTAGGCCTTCTCCCTCCCCTTTCCTTTCCTTTATCTATATGAAAATGGATATCCTATTGATTTGAATTGATCAAGATTGACCAGCTATGAGGATCTAATTGGGCCCTTTCCATCCCATTTGCTTTCCTTTATCTAGACATGAATGGGGATGGGGAGCCTACTAATCGAGATATATGGACCTGTTATGAGAGATTAGGATTTGAGTGATAGATAGGGATTGACTGGATATCTATATCTAGTTCTAATTGGAATATGAAGGTGTGGAATTGACCTCCTAACTATCTATATCCCAATATTAGTAGAGACCAACTCCTCCATATATAATCTCATATCTATTATATTCATCATCCCTCATCACTCCTCCCTCATCCCTTATCATCCCTAATCACTCCCTCATTAACCCTCATCATCCCTAATCATTCTTTCCTCATCCATTCTTATCATTAGTCATGCCTTATAATACATTTATTGTGGGTTTAGTGGATTTATGTTTTTGCCTGATTATCCTGTTGACCAATTTTTGCCCACAAGCAAAAATCTTGGTCACCCTCTTCACTTGCTTTGAAATGTCAATCTCTTTCAGGTTGTGCTTTGTTCATCCATCTTCAAGTTCTTCAGATTTGGTTCAATGGATGATTCAGGTAGAAAGGACCCGATGAACTTTGCTAAAGATGGTGACGGGCTTGTGAATGTCAATTTTAAGCTAGTAAAAAGGGTTGTTGGTTTTTAAATGCCTGAGCGCCAACCATGGAATGAGCCCAAGGTATGCAGCGACCTGCTGAAAGTTCACCCCTAGGGGCCAACTAAGCCTGAAAGACAAAATTGAGTAAAGACAAAATGACAAAGTGACAGATAAGGAGAAATGACATGGTGCAGAAGTGACGAGGTAGTCCAAGTGGCTGACAAAGTGATTTATTGCCTAATAGACCCCAAATGGTGCAAACAACAAGTAACATGGCCTGTGCTTTGAAAAAGGGAAAAATTTCAGTCTGTTGGCAGAAAAGAGGCGTGATCCACGCTTCCACATTAAAGCTCGAACACCAAAGTCAAATTTGGTGATTATACAGCATGGTTCTAGCAGGCTTCTTCTAGAATGATGACAACACAATAGTGTTTTCCTCTTTCCAATGGAACGTGACAGGCCAACTTATCAAAAAAAGTGTCAAGTTTCTTTCTCCTTTCTTTTATATATTGTAACTTCTCATTTTTGAGAAGGATTGGATCTTTTCACAATTTTAGCCAGGCACAGCCCTGCTAAAATTTCACCTAAATCAAATAAAATGTAGCTTTTTACCTCCATTTGGATAGATGTTTCAAAGTATGCCTTGAGTGTTTGTTTGTGTCCAGTCATTATTTCTTGATGCTCTCACAAGTTCAACACCAGCAGACCTATTATCTACAAGGTGCCATCTCTGTAGCTAAAAGGAGAAGAGCAGTATTTGAGAAGTACAAAACAGAGGAAGTTGCTACATAAGTGTGCATCTCACAGCACCTTTGGTGATCTCTTTCTTTTTTTGTATCTTCCATTAAGGCCTCCCTACCAGTTTCCAGCAGCCTGGTACTTCTGCCAAATGTGTAGTGTATGTATGTGTTTGTCTGGTTTCAGTTTGAGTGTGTGAAGGTTGCCTTATTTTGGTGCATCACCTCTTTTAGAGTAGGTTTGTTTTTCCTGCATCTCTCTCCCTTTTCATCCCCCTACTTTATTATATATATCTATGTGTGTGTGTGTGTTTTGTACTTGCTAGATACAACACAATGCATCAAAGGGAGCTAGCCCTTATCTAGAGACTCTCTCCTCTAGTTTGGCCTATCCCACAGGTGAGAGGAGAGTTTCCATGTTGCAAGGAGAAGGTAGGAACTTGTTTTCCTGCCACTGGGTGCACTTTCCTACATCAACATATCCCTAGTCACTCCTTTCTCTAAATAGGTTAGAATCCCCCCTCCTTTTAAGATATACCTTGGGTATTCAATAAGATATTTAATTAAGTATAAAGTATTAAATATATGGTCAAGTAAGATATATATAGTTAGGATTAGATATGGGTGTCCAAGATCAATATATGGCTTGGGTATTTTATTAGGTAGGGAATACTCAAGAACCTATGGAAATAAGGATAGGTGCGTAGGGTATAATCAAGTACAAGTAGGTAGGTAAGGCATACTCAAATACGTAGGGAAAGAAGGATTGGTAAGTATGGAATCCTAAAGTACAAGAAGGTAGGTAAGGCATATTCAAGATCAAGACATGGCTCAGGGATTTAGGTAGGGCATACCCAAGACCATGATATGGATCAAATATTCAATTAGGGAAGGAATAGTTAAGTAGGTAAAGTAGGTAGAGCATATTCAATGGCATAAATTTATTACATATGTAATATGATTCAAAACCTCATTTCTCATTCTATTTATTGAGAAGCAATTTTTCATTGTCAATAACATAAGTTAAGCGGAAGGGCATAGATAAGTAGGTAGGTAAAGAATATGTGCAAGTAATAAATAAGGAAACAAGCTTCCATTGATAGATAAGAATCTATTCTAGAAAGGGAAAGTTGGTATGACAAGAACAAAGATATATATCAAGAATAAATATTCCCTTACCTTATTTGGAAAGGCATGGGTAATTAGGTAGGGTAAGAACAAAATTATCTAGCAGAAAGTAAGATTCCCTTAATAGCTATTCCTTAATCCATAAGCAAAGAAAAGATAGATATTAAGAAGGTAAATCTACCTTTATAGTTGTGCCTTACTCCCTTTCTATCCACTGAGAAGGAAATATTCCTTGGTGTCTTATTAGGTGAAGCAAAGTTAGATATCAAAAAGGCAAGCTCCCCTTGCCCCACTCCTTGGCATAGATGAAGTAGGTATGGAAAGATACCATTACCTTAAAATGGGTAGGGAAAACTTGAGATGGGGGTAGGGCCTTTAGAATGGTGCCCCCTATATATCTATGACAAGGGCCACATTCTTACGCTATCTTTTGATAAACTATATTGGGGACCAGAGAATACTTAGATTATGACAAGGTCCTATTTTGGCCTTTAGATCCCACTAGGCCATGCCTAAGATCTAAGTGCCCCTCCTCAATACACTAGATTAAGGAATATGTCATTCACTCCCTTTATATATTAATCTAGGTATAGATTAGGTTGGTTATAGATCAAGTTAGGTTGGGAACACACTCTATCAGCTATCGAATTGGAACACACTGTACTGGATTGGTAACCAACTATCTATTTATCTAGCAATTTGGTCTACAATGGATATATGATCAACTATGGGGTTGGGATTGGAATTATCAATCAGTCTCAAATATTCCCAACCTATATAGATATAAATTTGGATTCTCAACTTTGGGATTATGATTCTTAGATGCCCAAATCCTAATATGTATATGTAACTAATCTAATTTCATCCCACCCTTTGCTCAATTTATTACCAATTTATTCTATTTAGGGAATTTGGATACACACTTTCTCCATGGTCTAAGCATGGATCACCGTATAGATCTTTGAATCCTACCAAATAATAAAATGATTTATTTGATTTATTTATTTGAGTGAAAAAATATGAGTGAAATAAGAGTTTATTTGGTCATTATTTGAGTGAGTAAAATTTTGAATTGGAAAATAATCCAGTTAGGAACAAGAAAAAAGCTACTACACCATCATCAAGGTATTGGATGAAATGATTAAGGATGAGGAGGGGTGAGTATGGAGTGAGTAGAGATAATGTGGGATGATGAGGGAATGAGTAGAGATGATGAGGGATGGTGAGGGTCAATGAGGGAGTGATTAGGGAGGATGAAGGAGTGATTAGGGATGATGAGGGATAGTGAGGGTCAATGAGGGAGTGATTAGGGCTTTGTGGTATGAGAAATGAGTGATTAAGGATGATGACATATGATGAAGTAGTAATTAGGGATGATGAGGATTGGTGAGGGTCAATGAGGGAGTGATTAGGGATGATGAGGGAGTGATTAGAGATGTTGAGGGATGGTGAGGTTTAATGACTCAATATTGATTATGAATGATGAAGGATGAGGTGTGAGTGATTAGGGATGATGAGGGGTAATGAATCAGTGATTAGGGATGATGAGGGATGTTGAGAGTCAATGAGGTAGTGATTAGAAATTATGAGGGAGTGATTAGGGATGGTGAGGGATGGTGAGGGTCAATAAGGAAGTGATTAGAGATGATGAGGGAGTGAGTAGAGATGATGAGGGATGGTGAGGGTCAATGAGTGAGTGATTAGGTATAATTAAGGATGAGAAAAAAGTGACTAGGGATGAGAATATATTATGAAATAGTGACTAAATATGATGAGGGATGGTGAGGGTCATTACAAGAGTGATTAATGATGATGAGGGAGTGGTTTGAGATGACAAGGGATGTTGAGGGTCAATGAGGGAGTGATTAAGGACAATGAGGAATGAGGAGAGAGTGATAGGAGTGATGAGGGATGAGGAGGAAGATATTAGGGATGAAGGAGGGAAAATGAGAAAGTAAAATTAATACAAAATGGTCATTTGATATGTGCTGGTCATTAATGTGACCTATTCTACCCTAATCACATAATTTTAGCTTGATTTCAAAGTGAACGGTTTGTAAACTTCAATTTTGACAATCTTAGGACTCTTAGAAATATCAAGAAGTAATTTGGAAGGTACAAAAACATAAAAAAATGATTCTATTTACTAAAAATGGACACCAATTGCAAAAGTAATGTCTTGAAATCCAAAAGTTCAATACCAAGACCCTAAAAGGGCCTAATTATTGGCTAGACTATATTTTTTAAAATTATCTTCCACATCATAAGGCATGCAACTTTGAGACCAAATCTATCAGATGTAGAGTGAACCTAATTTCTTATATTTACTAAAATAAATTTAAAATATAAGGAATATATAAATGTAAATTTATACATATTTAACACTATTAATGTAAATTTAAATTTAGCATTTGTTTTAATAAACCACCTTCCCCTTCAAATATATATTTTATGTTTTATTTGTGCAATGTGAATATGACTCAAATTTTGATGGTGGGGTTAGATTTGTAAGGGTTTAATTACTATGTATAAAATCATACAGAGGAAATTATGAGTGTACCAAGGTGAAGTCAGTACTCACCTTTTGAAAAAACTATATGAAGTTGCCTCTTGTCAAACCATGAGCATCAAGTATTATAACTAATCATGTGATTGAGGTTGTAAACTAAAACTACTTGGTAGTGTATGTATATTAATCCAATATGATTAATTATGGATGTAATTGTAATATTATATTATAAAAGGAATGTTGATGATAATTAGGGCTTTAGACATTATGTGTAGACTTCAAATAAGTTAAATATTTTTTTGGAGTAATTTATTTTAAATTAGCATGAAAAGATCCTATATTCATTTCTTTCATTCTTACATCATGCACATCTGAATTTTTTGTTAAAACAAAACAAATAAAAAATTGCACAACTATGTGATTTTGATCATAATTAAAATTTAATGTTGTCTAAATTATTTTTTCCTTTAGAAATTAATATGACTTATTTATGATGTTGTACTTGGTCATTTATCCGCTTACCACACAGCATAAAAGACTTTTCACTTAGGGTAACCATAATATAAGGATATAGGTATGCATCAAACATCATTGTTCAAAAATTCCATTCAGGCATCACATTATTCAAATCAATCACTCAAAATGAGATTCTTACCTTGTAAACAACTTATAATATTCAACCTATTGTCTTGTACACCTAATTTCTCCAAAAATCACTAAAATGGCAATAGTAAAGCACATAAACTGCACTAAAATGAACCTTCACCACTTCAAATAATACCATCATTATCACTACTTCCTCAGTCTAATTCCACGAGCTTAGAGTTTTAAATTTGAGGTGTATGAGCCTCAGTATTTCCTTCTAGCATGAGGACTTATTCCATGCTTATCCTCACACACATCATTTTTAGTACATAAAAAACTTACCAGAGTAGCTCTTCACACCTTTTCACTAATTACAGTATCTTTTATCCATTTGTCCATAATATTCATCATGTTTCCTTTATTTATTTCACTTGCATCCCATGCTAAAAAAGTTATACAAAATTGATTATTATACATTTAAGTCTAGATTTCTTTAGACTAATATTAGTTCAAACAGGGTCATAACAAAACTACATACCTCAACCTTGATAGTGATTGGAAGACTCGACATTCGACATCCATTCTAGAGCCAAGCACCCTCTCATTCCTCTTGTAGTGGTCAAATTGTTTCTTAAATCTCTACCCACAAGCTTTGCCAACACAAAATCAGCCAACTTGGGAGAAAAATCATCATCCAATAAAATGTTTTTGAGCTTAACATTGACATGAATGATGCACTCTATACAATTCTTATGGAGATAAAATAACCCTCATGCAGTGCCTAGTACAATCTCAAATTGATTTTTCCACTCCAAAACTTTCCCTTTTCCTTATTTTTAGAATTATGATTGAAGAGGAAAGAATTTAGAGAGTCATTAGGAATGTAATCATAAACTAGCAACCTTCACAATGCTTCTACATAAAACCCTTGAAGCCTTATCAAATTCACACGCTATATGTTTCCAACAGAGATAATTTTAGTATGAAATCATTTTTCATCTTGTCTTGAACATGTGACTTTTTTGATGGCCATAAGTGTGGTGTTTGACAGAGATCCTTTGAATACATAACCAAATGTTCCTTTCCTAAGCGTTTGGTTGAAATTATTGGTTGTAGCTTTTAACTCATTATAAGTGAATATTTGGAGAGATGTTGTCATGTCATCCTATCTATATTTTTAAATCAATCTTCCATGCCTATGTTGAATAAATAATGCAAACAAGAAATCTAAACCAACAACACCTATGGTAATGGAAATGGAAAGGGCAAGGACTCTACCTCTTCTTCTTCTATTAGATTATGATCATAATAAATTATAAGTAGCCAATCTAATGACCAAGTATTGGCCATGGCCTATAAAATTTAATATATTCAATAGATCACCAAACCACAATCTATAATTAAAAATACTAGAAGTTATGATAGTAAAGGCAATATAGGATCAATTATTTAGTAAAGCAGTTATGCATGCATGTAGAGTTATCTTTTGGCTATATACGATAGCTTTGTCATCTGAAAAGGGCTTATCTCTGAGTTGTAAGAAACCATCGGTGGTTCCATTCAAGGTAGAGTAGTGTGATGGGGTATGCCGAATACACTTTCTTAACCACCACTCTTCTGAACTACATGCACGATGGTCCTTGGGTTATAATCTTTCCACAAAACTACAAGATTGAATGTTTTAATTGATGTAGCACAATCCATAAGCACCACATAAACCATAGACACTACACTATGCTTGGGGTTCTGACCAAATCATGTTCCATTTACTATTATCAATCAACAAGTAAAATAAAAGGTATATCATTAGATTAGGAAAAATTTAGTGGTTTTAAGAAAAGGTGCATTGGTTGTTGGCTTGATGGATAAGGCACAAATTAGGTTTTTTTATATTTATTTTTCCTTTACTTCATGTGCTAATAATTTATTAGCATAGTAATCCCTAATCTATCCATATACAATGCCCATCTATCAATTTGACTCATTATTGAGTCAAATTGAATTAATATTGACTCTAGGGTATTGGTCAAATACATGTGGTGGGTGTTGGTCGATGTGGGGTACCACATTCTCCTAATTATTTGTTCAATTTCTATTTTGCTTTCCACTATTTATACATCTAGATCCTCCTAACTGCATGGGGGATCTTTTGGAACTATTAGAGGGATAGGAGGGTTAAGAGGGTTAGGAGGGTTATGAAGATTAGGAGGTGGGATAAGAGGGTTAGGTAAAGGGTTAGGAGGATGGTCAGTATGTTAGTCTCTTGCAATGGAATGAGCTATTATAAAAAAAAAGGGATTTAGGAATTAAACAATGCAAATAAAAAAATTTGTTAAAATTTAGGGTTAATAGTTTTAGTTTTTTATTACTTACCTCCCCTCCATGACAACATCACTTATTCAATGAGGTATCACGAGATGAAATTCTATTTTTGTCCTCCTCCAAGAAGAACATGATTCCATTATAACAAATACAAGCAAAGAACAAGCAAGAAAATGAGAATAGAATAAGTGTGCCCATAAGTGGGCCTTTTTTTGGTGTGGTTTAAATTGTGTGTGTGTGTGTGTGTGTGTGTGTGTGTGTGTGTGTGTGTGTGTGTGTGTGTGTGTGTGTGTGTGTGTGTGTTATTGAAACAAAATATGTACATGTTATTTTCACTAAGTTTCATGCCAATAAATTGTACATTTTATTTTCACTAAGATTAGTGCTAATAATGCATACACATTATTGGAACTAAACTTAGTGCCTATAACACATACACATTATGTTTCCATAAAAGGTACACATTATGGCTTAGGAATCTCAATCCTAAATTCAAATAATGTGTATATATTATGGACATAACATGCACATGTTATGGTCATAATGTATACGCATTGGGGGAAATGCCCCTGTAATTGTAACCTAACTCCATGCACATACCCATAAATAGATATGTTTGATTGGGATTAAGAGAGATATAATGGCTATTGTCAATTTGGATTGACTGGTTATAAGGTTATATATAGTCAAATACAAAACATAATAGATGAGACAAGATGATATCATTCTAGAGTGGGATAGGATAATATGGAATTGACCTATCATGAGGATGAGAATATTTCTAATATTGAGGCGATGAATTAACTACCTACCTATTGATATCCATATACCAGTAATGACCTACTCCACTATATCAAATCTCATATTTTATTATATAAATGATAATTCTATCTCTAATTTAATTAGAGTCCAATTTAATTATCTAGCTCCCCATCAAATCCATATAGAGTATATTTTTATCCAACCTAACCATGCTTATTTTCTTGACCATGCCTACATCACTAGTCCCAGTCAGGCCAACTTGAACTACATGGGTAGGGTAGTGTTTTGCTCTATCAACTATAATATTTTATAGGGTATAGTTCCTATAAAACCTATATCCAGATGGTTGGACCATGTCTATAAATAGGGGTGGCTAGGGTATTGGGTATTGTATTAGGGGAGGGGTAGGTGGATATTAGGCCCTCCTCCCCCAAGATAGAGACAATTAAACTCAATTATATATGGCCCTCTTCCCAAAAATGAGAGGGGGCATGTCAATCTAGTAATTATGGTAGGCTCTTCCTCCTCCCCATCTCCCCTTCACGCCCTTTAAGTAAGTATGTTCATTCTTGGGGTTAATACACATGGGTGATTAACTCATAGTTCCCTAAGGTTTAGGGTTTATAACACTCCTTTGGTTCTCTCAAAGTGGTGAGAACCTAGAAAATGATTAACCTAGAACCCTTTTAAGTCTAGGGTTAATAAATATCATCTAGGGTTTGGGGTTAAGTCTTAGAATTAGGGTATCAAGGAATCCTAGGATCCCTTCTCTGGTGGTCTCCATTCATTTCACAGAGTAACCCTATAGCACATATGAATTATATATGCAGCATGTAGTCCTAGAACAAAAAATCCCTAATGGGGGAGGTAAATGTCATCAAGGACCCTTCCTTTTATTATACCCATATATAAATATGGGGCACTTTCACTCTTATGATATTTTGTATAATAGAATATTCTCGATTGGTCCCTCTCCTTCCCCTTTCACTTCATTTTCTTTATCTAGATGGGGAACCTATTGATTCAAAAACATGAGATCAGGCTGGACACTTTATTTTCTATTCTTGATTATGCTCTCTCTATCCCCTTTCATTTCCTCAGTCTATATGAAGATGTGGAGCCTATTGATTAGGATTGACCAGCTATGAGGATCTAGTTGGGCCTTTTCCCTCCCATTTCCTTTCCTTTCCTTTATATAGACAAGGATGGGGATGGGAAGCCTACTAATCATGATAACTAGACCCATTATGAGAGATTGGGATTTGAGTGATAGATAGTGATTGACTGGATATCTATATCTAGTTATAATTAGAATATTAAGGAAAAGAATTGACCTCCTAACAATATATATCCCTATACTACTAAAGGTTGACTCCTCCATATAAAATCTCATATTCTATTATATTCATCATCCCTCATCATCCCTCATCACTCACTCTTCATCCTTTATCATCTCTAATTAGTCCCTCATTCACCCTCATCAACCCTAATCACTCTTTACTCATCCCTTATTATGCCTAATCATACCTTTTAATACATTTATTATGGGCGTAGTGGATTTATGCTTGTGTTTGATCGTGCCTAGTCACTCCTTTAAATATGTTAGAATCCTCCTTTTTTCAAGATATGATTTGGGTATTCAATCAGATATTTAATTAGGTATCAAGTATTAAATATATGGTCAAGTAAGATATATATAGTTAGGATTAGATATGGGTGTTCGAGATCAATATATGGCTTGTGTATTTTATCAAGTAGGGAATAGTCAAGTAGGTATGGAATTAAGGATAGGTAGGTAGGGTATAATCAAGTACAAGTAGGTAGGTAAGGCATACTCAAATAGGTAGGGCAAGAAGCATAGGTGGGTAGGGTATACTCATGTACAAGAAGGTAGGTAGGGCATAGTCAAGATCAAGATATGGCTCAGGTATTTAGGTAGGTGATATTCAAACTCATGATACAACTAAGATATTCAATCACATAAAGAACACTCAAGTATGTAAAGTAGGTAGGGCATATTCAATGGTATAAATTTATTACATATGTAACATGATTCAAAACTTTATTTCTCATTCTCTCTATCAAGAAGCAATCTTCCCTTGTCAACAACATAATTTAAGTAGGTAAGGCATAGATAAATAGGTTGGGAAAGAATATATATAAGTTATAGATCAAGAAACAAGCTTTTTTTGATAGATAAGAATCTATTATAGAAAGGGAAAGATGGTATAACAAGAAAAAATATTTATATTGAGAAGAAAGCTTCCCTTTCCTTATCTATTAAGGCATAGATAATTAAGTAGGGTAAGAATAAAGCTATCTATCAGAAAGTAAGCTTCCCTTAATAGCCATTCCTTAATCCATAAAGAAAGCAAAGCTAGATACTAAGAAGGTGAACTTCCCTTTATAGTTGTGACTTACTCCCTTACTATCCATCAAAAAGGAAATCTTCCCTTGGTATGTTATTAGGTGAAGTAAAGTTAGATATCAAAAAGGTAATCTCCCCTTGCCTTACTCCTTGGCATAGATGAAGTAGTTAGGGAGAGATACCATTGCCTTAAAACACATAGGGAAAATTTGAGATGGGGGTAGGGACTTCAGAATGATGCCCCCTATATATCTATGATGGGGACAACATTATTACACTATCTTTTGATATATTGTATTAGGGACTGGGAAATACTTAGAGTATGACAACATCCTAATTTGGCCTTTATATCCCACTAGGCTATGCCTAAGCTCTAATTAGCCCCTCCTCAGTACACTGGATTAAGGCATATTGCATTTATTCCCTTTATATATCAATTTAGGTATAGATCAAGTTTGGTATAAATTGAGTTAGGTTGGGAAACACACTCTATCAGCTATCAAATTGGAACACACTCTACTGGATTGGTGATCGACTATTTATTTATCTATAAATTTGGTCTACTATCGATATATGGTAAACTATGGGGTTGGGATTATAATTCTCAACTAGTCTCAAGTCACCCCTAACTATATAGATATAAATTTGGATTCTCAACTTTTTGATTGGGATTATTAGATACCCAAATCTCAATACATATATGTAATTAATACAATTTCATCCCACCATTTGCTTGATTTATTACATATTTATTCTAGTTTAGGACTATAGATGCACACTCTCTCCATGGTCTAGGCACGGATCACCATATAGATATTTGAATCCCACATAAAAAGTAAATTATATCTTTGATCTACTTATTTTAGTGAAAAAGGATGAGTGAAATACTAGTTTTTTTGGTCCTTATTTGAGTGAGTAAAATTTGGAATTGGGAAATAAACCAATTGAGGAAAAGCAAGAAGCTACTACATCCATCATCAAGGAATTGGATGGAGTGATTAAGGATGAGGATGGATGAGGAGGGAGTGAGTAGAGATGATGAGGGATGAAAAGGGAGTAATTACGGATGGTGAGGGTTAATGCGAGAATGATTAATAATGATAGGGGAGTGATTAGGGATGGTGAGGGTCAATGAGGTAGTGATTAGGTATTTATGGGATGATGAAAGAGTGATTACAGATGATAAGAGATTATTAAGTAGTCATTAGGGATGATTAAGGTTGGTGAGGGTCAATGAGGGAGTTATTAGGGATAATGAGGGAGTCATTAGAGATGAGGGATGGTGAGGCTTAATGAGTGAGTGATTATGAATGATGAGGGATGAGGAGTGATTTATTAGGGATGGTGAGGGATAATGAAGTGATGATTAGGGATGATGAGGGGTTTTTAGATTCATTGAGTGAGTGATTAAGGATGATGAGGGATGGTGAGGGTCAATGAGTGAGTGATTAGGGATGATGAGGGAGTCAGTAGAGATGATGAGGGTTAAAGAAAGATTGATTAGGTATAATGGAGGATGAGGAAACAATGATTGGGGATGATGACGGATGGTGAGGGTCAAGACAAGAGTGATTAAATATAATGAGGGAGTGGTTAGAGATGATAAGGGATGGTGGTGGTCAATGAGGGAGTGATAAGAGTGATGAGGGATGAGGAGGATGTGATTAGGGATGAGGAAGGGACAATAATAAAGTGAAATTAATATAAAATGGTCATTTGATATGTGTAGGTCATCAATGTGACCTATGCTACCCCAAGAACATAACTTTGGCTTGAGTTCAAATTGAATGGTTTGTAAAATTCAACTTTGACAAACCTAAGACTCATAGAAATATTAGGAAGTAATCTAGAAGGTATAAAAACATAAAAAATTACTATGTTTACTAAAAATGGACATTAATTTCAAAAGTAATGTTATGAAATCCCTGGGTTCAATACTGAGACCCTAAAAAGGCCTAATTACTAACTAGATTAATTTTTTTTAAATTATCTTCCACATTGTAAGGTATGTAATTTTGAGACCAACACTATCAGATGATGAATCATCCCAATTTCTTATATTTATTAAAATAAATTTAAAGTATAAGGAATATAAAAGTAATATATAAATTTAAACTTATACTTAACAATATAAATGTAAAATTTAATTTTAACAATTATTTTTAAAAATGACCTACCCCTTCCAATATATCTTTTATGTTTTCTTTGTCAAATGTGAAGATAACTCTAAATTTGATGGTGGGGTTAGATTCATAAGGTCTTAATTACAATGTATAAAATCATACAAAGGAGATTATGAATGTACCAAGGTGAAGTTGGTACTCACCTTTTGAAAAACCTAGATGAAGTTGTCTCTTGTCTAACCCAGAGCATCAAGAATTGTAACTGAGCATGCACTTGAGGATGTAAACTAAATATAATTGGTAGGGTATCCATATTAATCTGATAGGATTAATTATGGATGTGATTGTAATATTGTATTACAATAAGAATGTTTATGGTAATTGGGCTTTAGGCATTATGTGTGGACTTTCAATAAGATAAATATTTGTTTTTTGGAGTAATTTATTTTAAAATAACATGAAAAGATGTTATATTCATTTCTTTCATTCTTACATCACACACATCTGAATTTTTTATTAAAATAAAACAAATTGAAAAGTGTCCCAAATTGGACAACTATATGATTTTAATCATAAATAAAATTTGATGTTGTCTAAATTATTTTTTCATTTAAAAATTAACTTGACCTATTTATGACGCCATACTTGGACATTTATCTTGTTATCGTACAACATAAAAGACTTTTGACTTATGGGTAACCACAATATAATGATATAAGTATGCATAAGACATCATTGTTTGAAAACTCCATTCAGGCATCACATTATTCAATTCAGTCCCACAAAATGAGATCCTTGCCTTGTAAAAAAGTTATAATATTCACCCTATTGCCTTGTACACCTAATTTCTCCAATAATCATTGAAATGTAAATAGAAAATCACCTAAACTACACACAAACAAACCTTCACCACTTCAAAAAATATCATCGCTATCACTGCTTCCTTGATCTAATTCCATGAGCTCAACGTTTGGAATTTGAGGTGTATGAACCTTGTTCTTGCCTTCCAGCATGAGGAGGACTTAGTACATGATTGGCCTCACATTCTCATCATTTTGAATACATAAAAAACTTAATAGAGTAGCTCTCCTCACTTCTTCACTAACTGCAGTATCTGTTATACATTTGTCCACAATATTCATCATCTTCCCTTTATTTATTTCACTTGCAGCCCACATTGGAAAGTAACACAAACTTTAATCCTCTATGTTTAAGTATAGATTTCTTTGTCCTAATATCAATTCAAATAAGGTCATACCAAAACTCTATACATCAACCTTGGGAGTGACTGGAAGACCAAAAATCCATTCCAGAGCCAAGTACCCTCTTGTTCCTCTTGTAGTGGTCAAAGCATGGCTTAAACCTCTACCCACAAGCTTTGTCAACCCAAAACCCACCAAATTGGGAGAAAAATCATCATCCTATCAAATTGTTTTGGGAATAACATTGGTGTGAATGATGCAATCTCTATAATTCTCACAGAGATAAGCTAACCCTCTTGCAGTGCCTAGTATGATCTCAAATTGATTCTTCCACTCCAAAACCTTCCCTTTTCCTTTCTTTTTGAAATTGTGATAGAAGAAAAAATAATTTAGAGAGCCATTGGGCATGTAATCAAAAACCAATTTCCTTCATGATGCTTCTACACAAAACCCTTGAAGCCTTATCAAATTCACATGTTGTATGTTTCCAACAAAGCTAATTTTAGCACAAAATTGCTTTTCATCCTGTGTTGAACCTATGAATTTTTTGGCAACCACAAGTGTGCCATTTGAGAGAGATCCTTTGAATATATAACTAAATGCTCCTTTCCCTAACATGTGGCTTAAATTGTTGGTTGCAGTTTTTAGCTCCTTGTAAGTGAATGTTTGGAGTGACCCTATCATGTCATCCTCTCTATATTTCTGAAGCAATTTTCTATGCCTACATTGAATAAATAATGCAAATAGGAAATCCAAACTAACAAAACCTATTGTAAGGGAAATGCAAAGGGAAAGGACTCTACCTAGTCTTCTTTCATTGAATGATGATTGTAATGTTGAAAAAACTACAACACTATTAGTTGTATGAGAGAGAGAGAGAGAGAGAGAGAGAGAGAGAGAGAGAGAGAGAGAGAGAGAGAGAGAGAGAGAGAGAGAGAGAGAGAGAGAGAGAGAGAATGACCGAAATCTATAGGTCCAATTAGGCAGCAAAAAGACAATACAAGATAGAAATAGAACAAGAGAGAAAATCAAGAAATAACCACTAAATCTTGCATATATTTATATCCAAAAAAATCCTTTTACATAATTATAACATATAACTATTGTTGTTACAAAAAATAACATCAAAACTTTCCTTAACTATTTCTCCTTCTTACTTGCTACAGACTGCTCTATTTTTTCCTTTTTCAAACTATTGTTCTCTCTTTCTTTCCTTGCTATGAACTCCTTTATTTTCCCCCTTTTTGAGCTACTTCTCTCTCTTTTTTCCTTAGCTATGGACTGTTCTATTTTTTCCTTTTTACTGCTACAAATTCTATAGGCTATTATTGTTACGTTGAATTCTATGTTCTGTTACTACATATTCCCCTTTTTTATTTTGCCTTCTACTGATTGCTATCTAAACTACTCCATAGCTTTTTCCCCAATGAATCAAAATGGTTCTAATTTTCAAATTTAAAAAAATTGCATTTAATGACAATAGCTGTCATGGTTCGTATGTGGCTGTAGGAAGTCAAAATAAAAATATTTTAACATTCCACCTTATTTTTGAATTTTCTACCATGATGAATTAGACTCTTCTCATTCTCCAAAACCTCTTTATAACTTATCTTTAACTTTTCAAATGCTTCTACATTATTTTTATGCATGTTCAAAGCTTCGTTACTGAAGTCTATAGCTAGACTGATGTAGTCTTTAGCTTTGTTGATGGAATTCGTAAATTTGTTATAGAAGTCCATAGATGTACTGATGGAGTCTATAGTTTTACTGATGGAGTCCATACATTTTTTGATGGAGTTCATAGGTTTTCTGATGGAGTATATAGATTTTTTGATAGAGTCCATAGATTTGTTGGAGTCCATAGTTTTGCTAATGGAATCCATAGATATACTGATGGAGTCTATAGATTTTATATAAGAGTCTATAGCTAGACTAATGGAGTTCATAGGATTTTTGTATGAGTTTGTAGCTGGACTGATGGAGTCCATAGTTTTTTTGTAGGATTCCATAGCTCTGTTATAAGACTCTGGAGCTACCATAGCAATATGTAGGCCTAATGCTGCTAAATTTATGACCACTAACCTTTCTCTTAGGTGCATGAAAGTGTCTGTAGGAAATGGTTTAGTAAAAATATCAACTAGCTTTTGATCACACTTGAAAAAACTAAGTTCTATAACACGATTTTCAACTAACTCATGAATAAAGTGATACATGATTGCAATGTGTTTGATCCTACCATGAAACATAAGGTTCTTTGAAAATGCTATAGATGATACATTATGACAATAAACCATAGAAGTTCCTTGTTGTTCCTCATACAAATCAAAAAGCATCCTTCTCAACCATATAGCTTGAAATGCTACTATATTGGCTGCTATATACTCCACTTCAGCTATAAAAAGTGACACTAGTGGTTGTTTCTTTGAAGCCCAAGATATGGCTCCTGACCCAAGATGAAATACATACCCAAAGGTGTCATTTCTATCATCAAGGATGCCTACCTAATCACTATCCATGTAACTGATAAACTAAAACTCATTTGCTATTGCATACAAAACACCATAATCTCTTATTCCATTCACATACCTCAATATCTTCTTGTCAGCTTGCCAATGTGTCTCCTTTGGCATCTCCATGAATTTTGATATGAGGATAACTGCATACATGGTGTCTGACCTTATTGAAATCAAATACATTAGGCTTCCCACTAGAATCTTATAGTGTGTGGGGTCTACTATGCTACTACTATCATATTTGCACAACTTAAGGCTTGTCTTGAGTAGAGTGAATATAGGCTTGTTGTCCAACATATTAAACCTATATAAAACCTCTTTTGCATACTTAGATTGGCATATGAATGTCTTCATCCATTTTATTGACTTCTATCTCGAAAAAGCACTTCAAGAAGCCCAAATCAGTCATTTCAAATTCATTTTTCATGGTTGTTTTGAATTCTTCAATGGACTAATTTGCATTGCCAATGAATATTAGATCATCCACATACAATACAATAATCAACATACCATCCTTGCATGATTTGATGTATAGTGTGGGCTCACTTGCACTCTTGATAAAAAAATTTCTCAACAAGTATGAGTCTATACGATTGTACCATGCTCTTGAGGCCTTCTTGAACCCATATAATTTTTTTTCAACCTATACACTTTATTCTCATGCTTGAGAATATCATATCTGGATGGCTATCTCACATAGATGTCTTCTTTTGGAACTTCATTCAATAATGCTGACTTCACATCCATTTGATGCACCTTCCACTTGTGTTGAGAAATAATGACTATGATTGTCCTTATAGTTTCTAGCCTTGCTACGAGTGCAAACATTTCATTGTAATCACGTATGGGTCTTTGCTTTTAACCCTTCACCACTAGCCTTGCCTTATGCCTCTCTATCTTACCTTTGGGAGTAGATTTTGTCTTGTATATCCACTTAACTCCTATGACCTCTTTTCATTTTGATAGGTCAACTAACTCCCATGTATCATTTCTCTCTATAGCGTGCATTTATTCATCCATAGCCTCACACCACTTGATGTCTTTGATTGCTTCTTCAAAGTAGATTGGATTAGCTAATAGAAAGAGTGCATAATTCATAGTTTCATCCTCATTTTTCTCATACCTTGACTACTCATAGACTTCTTGTAAGATTTTTGTCCTTACTTGGTGCTTATTTGAGTTGGAGGAGGATGATGTAGACTCTTGAACAGCTCCTTGACCTCTATGATGGCTACTATCATTAAATGAATCAACACTATGTGAAATAGGGGTCCAAGTAGGTGCATTTATGATTATACCACCTGCTATTCTAGATTTAATGAAGGGTCCACCAGCCCTTGTTTCAACATGCTCTTCTCCTTATCTCTTTTCCCAATCTTCATGCTCAATGAATTGAACATCTCAACAGATTATGAGATCTTTGGTGATAGGATTATATAGTGGGTATGTCTTTGATTGGTCACTTTACCCTATGAAAATACACTTTTTGCCTTTGTCATCCCATTTTATTCTTCTTTGCTTGCACATGTGTGCATATGCTACATAACCAAACACTTGAAAAGGTTCAACACTTGGCTTCTAATTGCTCCATGCTTCTTGAGGGATTATATCCCTTACACTCTTTATTGGATAAATGTTTAACAAGTACACAGTTGTTGTTATAGCTTTAGCCCAAAAATCATTAGGCAAACCTTTTGCCTTTAGCATGCTCCTTGCCATCTCTTAGATGGTCCTATTCCTCCTCTCAGCCACACCATTTTGCTATGGTGTATACCTAGATATAAATTGCTTCTTTATGTCATGATCATTGCAAAAATTCATAAATTCATTAGAGATATAATCTCCCTCTCTATATGTCCTTAAAATCTTGATATAGTGGCGTATTTGCTCCTCCACCATGGCCTTGAAATGCTTGAAGGTATCAAATTCTTCCAATTTATTCTTCAAGAAGTAAACCCATATATTTCAACTGTAGTCATCTACGAATTTCATGAAATAGACATTTTTGTATAGGGAGGGGGTCTTCATTGGACCACACAAATATGAATGGATTAGCTCTAACGAAGCTCTAGCTCTCCATGCCTTATCCATGAGAAATGCACTCCTATGTTACTTCCCTAATATGCACCTTTCACACACCTTGTTTGGATATTCTATAAGGGGCAGCCCCTTCACCATGTGCTTCTTATGAAGAAGATTCATCATTCTAAAGCTCAAATGCATGTCCTTAAGATGCCAAAGAGTATGTTCATCTACCATCACTATTTTAAATGTTGCTACGAGCTCACTTTGCATTCTCAATGAAAACATTTGATTGCTTATCATCTTGACTGTTGCTATCTTCTTATTGCAATGACTCATATCAAAGATGATGCACTCACCATTCTCAAATCTAATCTTGTATCCCTTTTGCACAAGCTACCCTATGCTGATAAGGTTGTGTTTGAACCTGGGTACATAGTAAATATCATGAATTTGTCTTTTGTCACCTTGTTTGGTGCTGATTGAAATGCTACCCTTGCCCATGATAGGAACCTTATCATTGTTTCCAATCTTCACCTCTAATTTTATTGTCTTATCTATGTGGCTAAACATCTCTTTGTTCCCACTCATGTGGTTTTTGCAACCACTATCCATATACCATGTCTCTTTGCCACTTTGTTCGGAAATGTTTCATGTTATAAACAAGATTCCTCCTTTCCCATTCCTATTTGGTTCAACCTCTTGTGTATGAGTGAAATTAGAATTCTGTCTATTTGTGTCATACTCCTTTCTACACTCACTAACATAATGTTCATACCTCTTTTAATAATAACATTGGATGCTAGATTTATCATACCTTTGTGTAGATCCACTTTTAGAAGTGTTGCTACTTCATCATCTTCCTCTTCCATGTGGTTCTTGATGGCCATGTCTCCCACATTCTTGACTGCTACAATTTCTTCCTATTTCTCTATTGTTTGATCCTCTCACCCTTCTTTTCACATTTACATTGGTCTTGAATGTTTGCTCATGAGAGGAGGTGGCTGACCTATTCAATATTTGTTCATGGGTTCGCAAAGAACTCATTAACTCATCAACCATAATTTGCCTCAAAACTTTTGACTCTTTTATAGGAATGACTATATAGTCAAATTTAATTGGAAGGCTCCTCAACACCTTCTCAATGATCCTATGGTCTTCAAGGGTATCACCACATGTCTTCATTTGATTTATTATGATCATATTTCTTATGAAGAAGTCATTTATTAACTCATTCTCCTTCATTTGTAGGGTCTCAAAGTCTCTTCTTAAGAGTTGTAACTTGACAAGCTTTACCTTATCACTCCCTTGATATACATTTTACAAGATATCCCATGCTTGCTTGGAATGGACAATTGCTAATTTTTTAGAAAAAATTATGTCAGTCAAATCCATTTGTATGTAGCTGAGTGCTTTGGCATCTTTCCTCCTATTCTCCTTTAACACATTCTTTTGTGCTTGAGTCAAAGCATTGAAGGCTACCATGTTTGCAACTTCATTGTACCTAGCGTCAACCAACTCCCATAACTCTTGAGATTTAAATATAATTTTCATTTTGATGTTCCACACATCATAGTTTTTTCCATCAGACATGGGGGGCTACTACCAAGACCCTAAACTTCCTGCTGCCATGTCTAAATGCACTCACAACCTAGTTGCTCTTCACTAATGACAATGATACCAGTTGTTGGAAAAACCTACAACACTATTAATTGTATAGGAGAGAGAGAGAATGACCAAAATTTATAGGCTCAGCTGAGCAACAAAAAGAAAATACAAGATAGAAACAGAACAAGGGAGAAAATGAAGAAATAACCACTAAATCCTGCATATATTTATATTTTAAAAACTACTTTTACATAATTAGAAATACAATTGTCGCTGTTACAAAAAATAACATATAAAAAACATCAAAACTTTTCTTAACTGTTGTTTCTTCTTCCTTGCTACAGACTGCTCTGTTTTCCCATTTTTCAAGCTATTGTTCTCTCTTTCTTTCCTTACAGACTGCTTTGTTTTTTCCTTTTTTAAAACTATTTCTCTTTCTTCCTTAGCTACGGATTGTTCTATTTTTTTCCTTTTTGCTACTGAAAATTCTATAGGGTGTTGCTACTACATTGAATTCTATGTTCTATTGCTACACATTCCCCTTTTTTGTTTTGTCTTCTACTGACTGCTATCTCACCTATTATGTAGCATTGCCCCCAATGAATCAAAATGATTCCAATTTTCAAATTTGAAAACACTACATTTAATGACAAGTGTCATGGTTAGTAAGTCATTGTAGTAAGTCAAAATAACAATATTTTAACATATAACAAATTAGAAGTGGTCAATCTACTGAATAAGTCTAGGCCGTGATCTACAGAATAGAGTATATTGAACAGATCGTCAAACCACAATCTACAATTGAAAGGACTGTTCTGATAGCAAAGGCAGTGCAAGAGCAATTATTGAGGCAAGTAGTTTTGCATCCCTTAAGAGTTGTCTCTTGGCTATATTTGATAGCTTTGTCATCAGAAAAGGATTTATCTTTGAGTTGCAGGAAACCATCGATGGTGCCATTCGAGGTAGAGAAGTGTAATGGGATATGCTGAACACACCCGCTCGACCACCACTCTTCTAAACTCTAGGGGCGATTGTCCTTGGGTTGGAAGCCTTCCACACAAGTGTAGGATTGAATGTTTTGATCGATGTAGCACACTCAATAAGCACCGCATAAACCATAGACACTGCACTATGCTTGGGGTTTCAACCAAATCATGCTCCATTTACTATTATCATATTAGATTTCCATCTCGCCATAATAACAGATCATCGTTCCAGTTCATAACTTCCCTTACCATCATCATATTAGGTTTTGATCTCAACCAATATATGAAGTACATGATGGTCAAAGAAAATCGAACCAATATATGAAGTACATGATGGATTCATTTCTAAAACGAAGCTTCCAGGTGCTGGGTCCACCGAACTCTTCTAAGAAATTATTTTCAGTCCTTTCCAAAGCTTCATCATAGGCAAAATTGTATCCGTTGGATGTCTGAAACTCTCCCAAAATAATAATGCAAGAATAACAGAAATAAAAGGACGGACACATATTGCTATAGCAATCATAAAGAAAGAATTTTTTTAATCTTCTTTATTTTTCTCTACTTGAAGATCTATGATTAAGCCACATAAATAGATTTGAAAACACATAGAACTGAAAAATAAACTAAAGTTTAACTGCATGCTAAGTAGTGACTTAACTAGTTAAACTAAGACTGAAACTAAATCATGCACACTGCATGCATGAGGGAGGTGAACAGACAATTAAACAGTGAGTGGAGAAATTATCTCCAGTGTGCTACAGTTTCTAACACTCCCCCTTAATTTCTACCACTAACTACTTCAACATTTACAATACCTAAATTTTGTCTTAGATAATCAAAGGTCTCCTTTGCTAATGCCTTTGTGAATATATCTGCCAATTGATCTTCAGATCTGCAGAACTCCAAATAGATTTCTTCATTGTTCACTAACTCTTTGATAAAATGAATTTTGTATTAATGTGTTTGCTCCTCTTGTGAAAAACATGATTTTTTGATAATGCAATCGCTGATTTGTTGTCACAAAAGATTGGTGTTGACTCCTTCTGTGCTTGTAATAAATATGTCAATACTCTCCTCATCCAAGTTGCTTAACATGCTGTTGATGTGGCTGCTACATACTCTACTTTAGCTGATGAAAGTGTCACTATAGGTTACTTTTTAGATGCCCATGTGACCACATCTATTCTAAAAAGAAAGGCATGTCCAAAAGTACTCTTTCTGTCATCAATGCTACCTAAAAAATCACTATCAATATAACCAATCAAACCAAAATCATTAATTGTGGAATATAAAATTCCATATTCTATTGTTCTTGCCACATATCTCAATATCATTTTTCCAACTTTCCAATGTGAGTCTTTTGGTGACTCCATGAATCTAGAGATTAAACTGACCCCATACATGATATTTGGTCTTGTAGCTGTAAGATACATCAAACTACCAACTAGTCTTTTGAATGTTGTAGAATCAACATTAGACCCTTTGTTTTCTTTGCTAATTTTGGTCCCTGTAGCAACTATTGTAGGTGTTAATTTACAATTCAACATCTTAAACCTCCTTAACACATCCTTTGCATATTTAATTTGAAAAATAAAAATTCCCTTCTTTGATTGTACAACTTCTATGCCCAAAAAGTACTGCATTAATCCCAAATCTATCATTTCAAATTCTTTCTTCATTGCTGATTTAAATGTGTCTACAGACAAATTTCTAGTGAAAATCAAATCATCAACATACAACCACACAATCAAAATCTGACCTTCTTTGTTGATTTTTGTGTACAATATAGGCTCACTATTGCTTCTATTAAATCCATTGTTTGTCATGTATGAATCAATCATGATATACCATGCTCTTGGTGCTTGCTTGAGACCAAAGAGAGCCTTCTTCAATCTGTAGACTTTTTCTTCATGTCCACGCACTTCATAACTTGGTGGTTGTTTCACATACACTTCTTCATCTAAGAAACCATTCAAAAAAGCTGATTTGACATCTATTTGATATGCATACCAATTATTTTGTGCAGCTATTGCTAAAACCATTCTAATAGTATCAAGTCTAGCAACTGGAGCAAATGTTTCATTATAATCAATTCCATGTTCTTGTGCAAAACCTTTTGCTACTAACCTTGCCTTGTGCTTTTCAACATTTCTTTCTGCATCAAATTTGGTCTTATAAACCCATTTGACTCCTATGTAATCCTTACCTTCAGGTAGATTAATTAGATCTCATGTTTAGTTTCTCTCAATGACATTCGTCTCTTCATCCATTGCTTTTATCCAATGTTTCTCATTAACTACTTCTTCATAATACATAAGATCATGAGAGAAAAGAGCAAAATTTGAACATAAATCTATCTTCTCTTCTTCTTGATTATAAATCTCATTCAAGTTTATCATTTTTTTACCTTTAAAACTTGATCTTAAAGTGGCAAGAGTTGGATCTGATTCATCACTTACTTGTGAATTTGGAGTAGGATGACATGCATGACTAGATGATTCACCTTGTGCTAAGCTCCTAGGTGTTCTTATTGGAGTGCTTATTCTTGCTTGTGGAGAGGAATGATCACCTTGCAAATTTTGTTCTTCAGATTCTTTTTCATTTTGGGGAATTGGTGCTCCAATTGTGATGGTTTTATCAATGCTACCATCCCATGCTTCTTCTTCCTTAAATTCCACATCTTTGCTAATAATCACTTTCTTTGAAATGGGGTTATACAACTTATAAGCCTTTGATTCTTCACTATAGCCAATAAAAATGCATTTCTCACCTCTATCATCAAGTTTTCTTCTCAATTTACATGGTATAAGAGAATATGCAATACAACCAAAAATTTTGAAATGATGTACACTATGTTTCTTACCACTCCAAGCTTCTTGTGGAATTCGATCTCTGACACTCTTTGTTGGGATTCTATTCAAAATATATACTGCACATGCTACTGCTTCTGCTCAATATTTATTTGTCAAATGTTTTGCCTTCAACATGCTTTTAGCCATCTCCATGATTGTTCTATTCTTTCTTTCTGCTACACCATTTTGTTGTGGTGTGTACCTTGTAGTCAATTATCTTTTAATGCCATGATATCTGCAAAAATCTTGAAATTCATTAGACATATATTCACCTGCTCTATCTGATCTAAGTACCTTGATGTAAAGGCCACTCTGCTTTTCAACCATCACCTTGAATTCTTTAAACTTTTCAAAGGCTTCAGACTTATTTTTGAGAAAATATATCCAAGTCTTTCTGCTAAAATCATCAATGAAGGTTAGAAAATAAGAACTACCTCCAACTGATGGAATTTGCATTGGTCCACATAAATCACTATGGACTAGCTCCAATATTACCTTTTCTCTATATGAGGCTCCTACGGGAAAGCTCTCTCTATGTTGTTTTGCCAGAATGCAACTTTCACATGAACTTCCTCGTTGTTCTATTGGTGGTAATCCCTTCACCATATTTTTTTTTTGTAACAAATTCAAACCTCCAAAATGTAAATGTCCATACCTTAAGTTCCATAGCCATGATTGGTCTAGATGCATGGTTTTGAAGTGGGCTTCCTCTTCTCCTTGGATGCACTGAATTCAAAGAGGGAACATTCGATTCTTGGTCATCTCCACTTTTCCTATCAACCTATTATTTGGAAATTTGTCTAGTATTTTGCAGACATTATCCATAAAAGATACTTTGTAACCTTTTTGTACTAACTGTCCAACACTCATAAGATTATGCTTTAGTCCAGGTACAAAATAAACATCAGGGATAAATCTTCTTTCACCATTTTTTGCCAAAACATTTATTACTCCTTTACCCATTACATCCACTTTGTTATCATTTCCTAATTTCACTTCAGATTTTACGAAATCATCAAGACTAGCAAAGAATTCTTTATTCACTGTCATATGGTTACTGCATCCACTATCTAAGAACCAAATATCTCTAGCATTTTCTTGAGCAACATGACAAGTGAGAAATAAGCTTCCAGAATTAGAATTAGATTCATTTGTGTAATTAACATTCTACTTATCCACATCTCCTTGTTTCTTTCTGCATTCACTTGCATAATGTCCATATTTTTTGCAGTAATAACATTGAATGTTAGATTTATCAAACCTCTGTGAACTTTGTTGGAAGTGATCGTTGCCATGTCCTCTATTGTTGTAGTTTTAATTATTGTTTTCACCTTGATCTGGATTGTTCCTTCCATTTCTGTCTCTGCGTCTTCCTCTGAAGTTTGACCTTCCTCTTCCTCTTCCTCTTCCTCTGCCAAATGATACCTGAGACTTGAAAGCATTCTCAAAAGAAGTATTGTTATTCCTATTTATTTTGGATTCATGTGTTAACAAAGAACCCGTTAATTCATCTACTGATAACTGTTCCAAATCCTTGGTTTCCTCAATAGCTACAACTATTGCATCAAATTTGCTGGGTAAACTCTTGAGTATTTTTTCTATGATCTTCTGATTTGTTATTGTTTCTCCATTAGATCTCATTTGATTCACTATATTCAATACTTGACCCATAAACTGGGCTATAGACTCTGAATCATTCATTTGCAAATTTTCAAAATTTCTCCTAAGAGATTGCAATTTAGCTATTTTCACCTTTGTATTACCTTTATAGGTAGTTTTCAAGATTTTCCATGCCAACTTGGATCTCGTTGCTGCTGCAACTTATAAAAAATAGATTCATCCATTGCCTATTGGATTAGGAATAAAGCTTTTGCATCCTTTTTCTTGTTCTCTTTCAGCGCTTCCTTTTGTGCTCAAGTTAATCCCTGATGGGCAGCCTCATCCTGTGGTTCTACAAAACCATTTTCTACCAAATCCCAAACATCTTGTGAGAATAACAATGTTCTCATTTTAATTGCCCAAAAATCATAATTCTTGCCTCATCCTGTGGTTCTACAAAACCATTTTCTGCCAAATCCCAAACATCTTGTGAGAAAAACAATGTTCTCATTTTAATTGCCCAAAAATCATAATTCTTACCATTGAAAACGGGAATCTGGAGCTGAGAATTGCTATTGTTTGTTGCCATGTCTCTCTCTTGACTGCCAACGGACTGCTACTTTTATGTAGAGCATTGATTACGGTTTGATGTGCTAAAGCATTGTAAGAAGAAATGGCTCTTGTGCGCTCCTTTTGTTTCTCCTTGTCTTATTTACAGGCTGGCATCTCCTTAGGCAACTACGGCAACTAAGACTGCTGCAAATAGGCAGCGAAGCTGCTTCTTGGCTGCGCTAAAAAAGGTTCTTTTATTCCACGCTCTCCTCAGGTTCTTCTCCCTGTTCGCTCAGGTCGCAGGGCTTACAGTTTCTAGCATGGCGAATGCGCTGCAGATCTACAACGAGCTACTGCGCTTTTTAACTTAAAACTGAGATTTGTTGTAAATCGACTAAATCGCGAGGCTTCCACTCAGGGCTTCACCTTCACCGACAACGATTCGATGAATATGGGCTTATTCAAAAACCTTGCAGCATACGATAATGCCAAAACATCATCTCTCTTTTCTTTAAGATCTTTTATTGAAACTGCTATTTCTCGGATCAATGACCACCTGCTGGAAATCCGGCTTGCTGACTACTTTCTTGTAAGTGGGCTTCAGAATACCTTATAAAGGCGGCCTTATCATATTTACAGGAGGTCTGGGAGGACGTATCTGAGGGGAGCCTTGTTTGTGCTTCCATCCTTTTCCAAAGCGCCTACCACCTTTCCTTCTAGCAAAATAACGATTAATTGCTCGTGTGGGTCTCTGCTTTCTCCAAACAGCTACACAAATGGCTGTAGCTGCAACAAGATCTCCCAAGCTGTGCTTCTGCCACAATCTTGTGGCTCTGATACCAATTTGAAAGAATGCAAGAATAATAGAAATAAAAGGACGGACTCAGATTGCTACAACAACCATAAAGAAAGAATTTTTTTAATCTTCTTTATTTTTCTCTACTTGAAGATCTGCGATCAAGCTACATAAATAGATTTGAAAACACATAGAACTGAAAAATAAACTAAAGTTTAACTGCATGCTAACTAAGCAGTGACTTAACTAGTTAAACTAAGACTGAAACTGAATCATGCACACTGCATGCATGAGAGAGGCGAACAGACAGTTAAACAGTGAGTGGAGAAATTATCTCCAGTGTGCTGCAGTTTCTAACACACCGAACTCTTCCAAGAAATTATTTTCAGTCCTTTCCAAAGCTTCATCGTAGGCAAAATTGTATCCGTTGGATGTCTTAAACTCTCCCACACAATCTCAGATGTGTTTTGGCTGCCTAGCATATCAAAATTACATGTGTCGAAAATCACAGCCCTGGACGCCGCTTCAATTTGCTGATTCTCTTTGCTGGACCAAATTTGTCCTCCTTGTGAGTCAGACAAAGTGAGGTAGCCATCAGTGGACAGCTTCAAAACGCCATGCATGTCTTTGATGGGAGTCTCTCTGTTTGCCACCCAAACGACTGTCTTGTCGGAGAATTGGGCGTACCAGATGCCAATATACCAGTTATTGGTTCCTTTGGGACTAAAAAATCCCAGTTCAAAGGTGCCATTCCTTGAAATTATAGTCTGAAGCCCCCAATAGAAGCGTGTCTACGCTAACAAATCCTAACGATTCGCAATTGCAGAGTAAAACAAGAATGTCCAGAGCTAAAAATAAGCGGTTTAAAGATAAATTATCGTGGTGGAACATTTCCATATTCTTCCGGTTTTTGTTTCTGGAAATAAGCGCAAGAAATATTTTTAGTTTCAGGTAGTTATAATCTTGACTATCCCCTGTGAAGAAACAAATTACTATTAAGACATCAAATCGGGATGCTACGTTGCTTACTAAGAGAAGTTTCTCAGATATTGAAAACTTGTAATTGTAGTCAAAGTTACAATGGAATAACGATAAAAGCGAAACTAGAAAATACGATAAAAAAATATTTAAGAATCATTTTTCCACCCCCCTCTAATAGTGGTCTATTTCCAATGAATCTTATATGTCGAATTACAAGACACCCCTTGTTAGTATATAAGTTAATATTAATGGTAAATATTTTATTAATTTTAATTGTATGTTAGTAATTCGTTGTACGTGGAATTGTAAGTGTATCCAAAAATTTGTGCATGCAAGAAGAATATATATTCAAATTAAAAGTCGAATAAATTTGTAAACTCTTTAAAATATGCTTGAACGATAAATTAAAAGGTGCGGATTTGAAGAGATATAAAGAGAATATAATAATTCAATGGAATCATTAAAAAAAATGACATTTGAAAGCTTAAAGCACTTTGTGACTTTGTGGCTATGGCCGAATCAAAAACCATCACATGCTTCACTATACACTGACATAGTAAAGATGAAAAATAATAAAACCCCGTAACTTAGGAAGGCTATATTATAGAGAATCTCACCATGTGTCCCCAACATATGTGAAGTTGAAAGGCCCAATGCATATATTTATTAAATGTGGAAATATATAGAGGCCAAATGATTAATGAGAAATTATATAAATATATATTTATATACAAATTATAGTAAAACATAATTTATGACCAACAATATTAATGAGTAATTTTATCCCTAATATCCATTCAAAATAAGTTTATAATTATTTTATAGGTTTTCTTGTGGACTCATAACCCACAAATCTAAGCATTGTAATGAGCATATGCTTGAGGAAGTAAGCTTATGCTAATTGATGGTATATATGTATTAATATGATAGAATTAATTATGGATGTTATCATAATATTTTATTATGCAAGAAATATTTATGCATTTGACGGTAATTTGGCCTTAGACATTATGTGTAGATATTAAATAAGTTGAAGAAAAAAATGTTATAATTGATTTTGAAGTATCACAGTAGGGTACTATAAATAATGTGTATATATATCTAAAATACAAATAAAACTAAAATCATAGTATCTAAAGTAGGAAAATATACAAATGTTTAAAATGCTCTCATAGACATATTTGTAAATTTGTGGGTACATACTACACAAGACACAAAATATCTCAAGAAAGTATGGAAAATGTAGATTTTAGGAGGAGGTTTTGGAACTATTTGAACTAATGAAGCTACATCCAAGAACATGTCCTAACCAAATGCACAGAGACAAAACGTATTTTACATATCCTTTCTATGCATCTTTGTGATAGTGTTTCGTTAGTCATCCACCACAAGGGTGCCCCCTTCTTTGATTAATGTGTTTCTCAAACAATAAAGTGTAACAATAATTATAAACATGTCAAAATTCATATGAAGCATCAATTTTCTAGTTTATTTATGGTTTAATTTTATGCAACATTGAGTTCCACTACAATTATAGTACTCATTTAAAATTCTAAATGAAAAGGAAACCCTATACATTGCTAGCTAAGGATTATGTATAGATATATACCTAAGAAAATGAAAGTGTCCAAGTTGAATTTATTAAAACCTATCATATAATTGAAAAATAATGGTGCTTTACAAAACAAAACTTTATATAAAATAAAATATTGATATATCCCTAACATGTTTCAATATTTATATTTAAGATATATTTAATAGTCTAAGACCTAGTTTATAGTACACACACAAATTACAATATACTATGTAACTTATTGTGTCATAACCTTATGGTTTAAAGTCATTGCAGTATTATTGGCCACATGAATGTGTGTGAGAATGAGGATAGTCATCTAGTTTTGCATGGATGTTAAAGGAATCCTTATGCATTGTTTGGTGTAAAATGGATGAGCTAAATTGTGTTGGTAGACACTTATATATTACATTATAACCTGAGCATTGTGATAATTCCTCTTTATAGAGATCCTGACACATAGAATATTCCCATTTAAATGAATTTTTTGGGCTCTGAGTTCACCATGACTCCATGAACCTATTTTTTTGTCCACATGTAAAGGTGAAGGTCAAATAATACTAGGAACTAGAGAGTGTACACTACACAAGGTCTTTTCATGTGGTGATGACATGCATAAACATGTAGAGAAATTATATTTGGGTGGACATAAAATTAACTTATGATTTCAATGTGTCTGTTGAGTCCACAAGAAAGAAGAGTAACAAATGTGAACTTCCCAACTACATGACCCTAAAACTATGTAATGAGGACATGTGGAGGATCTAGATGACCTGAAGAGACTTATGCTACACATTATTATATAGAATATAGTGTGATGCACATGTTCATGTGACATTATTAATATTTTTTTGGATGCTACATGGAATATTGTGATGGCATTTGGAAACTTGGTGGGCACATGAGTGTGGTGGACGCACTACCCCATTCACCTCAAATATGACATTGATTTTATATGCAAACTCTTTGATAAGTATTTATATTTGTGGATGTATGGTATGTTGAGTCCCAATTTAAAGATGAGGATCAAATCCATGAAGAAAATGGTAACATATGTCTCAAAATTGTGTATAATCTACATAGATGATATTGAAACACTATAAGATGGCCACTCCATTATTACATATGAAATATCTCGTGACCCTATGATCTATTTTAGACCCTTGATTTATTAAAAAATAAAAATAAATAATTAATAGATAGGAATCTATTTTTTATGGGGTTTCAATCCCATTCAATTAAGTTTTCATGCCATAATGTCTTGTAAAGTAGTACTTTTAAGTGACTACACCTCTAAAAAGAATGTTATATTTAAAGATAAATTTAATTCAAATGAAAAAAAATATTGGGTTTTTAATATGGATGAGATGAGGTTATAAGCCCTAGTGCATCCCTTTGTACTAACATAAATCTTCAAAATCCAAACTACGTGTCCATAAGTATTTTCCATAACTTTTCCAAACTAGGCTACATTTCCAACTTTAACCAAATTGCACCTAATTTTTTTTGTAATTTTGTCTCCACCCACGCTTAAAATGGGAGCTATATTTTTCTTATTTATAAATTAAAAGTGCCAAACCTTCAAGCTATAATAGGTAATGAAAATAAATGACAAACATAACTATGAGTAGTTTTTGAAAACCATAAGCTTCAAAGTGTTAAAAATTTGGCCCACAAAAGCTGAAATCAGTGTCATTAAATAATGGGAACTCTACAACATTAATGAAAAAACCAAAAAAACCTGTAATCCATATTCTTCAAAATAAATTTTAAAAGTTAGATTCTGATGGCAAAAGTCAACATTACCATAAAATGACACTTATATGTTTATCCCACCTGGATCTCTCGTAGATCATTGATTTGAATAGTGACAAGGAGGGATGAATACTATACATGTTAAATCAATTTAATTAAAAAAGATGACTTGAATCTGACCAATTAATTTTATTTTGTCTTAGATTATCTAATAAGTGGTGTCATCTTGATTCTTAAGACATTAGTTCTTGGCATCCCACTATGGGGGAATGTTTTATTAACTAGTAGACTAGGATGTTAGTTTTCATGTATGTTAATACACCTTTAATCCTAGATTATCATATTAATGTAGATTCAATTACTGCATAACATACTAGTTGGTTAGGATAAAAACTAGATGTAATATTTTTCTTGAATGGGTTTGAGTCACATCACTATTCCATATAAAAATTAATCGTTTACTTGATTTGTTTCCTCTTCACTGCATGCTCTTCCCAAAAATGCAGTTGTAGAGTGTAATTTACATTTGAAGGTATTCTTCTCTTTAGACTATTACAATTTTCTCCTCCTTTTTTAGTTCCTTATTTAGATGGTTCATATTGTAACTCCAATACCATGAGTGTTCATCTAAATCATACAACCTATACAATGTTGTATTTCATTTTATATGTCATGGATCCTATGGTCAAGATTACAAGTTTGTCTCTCGAGATTGTAGTGACCACCTCAATATAGGGAAGACTTAACCAATGTTTACAAATTGGTTGATTTTAGTTGGCTAATCAATCAACTTTATTAAATATTAACCACTTTTCGGTATGGATTAATGTGATTGGTTGACACTGTAGACCCCACCTTTTTGTGAGTGTTGGTCAATATCAACCCTCAATATATGTTTCTATTTATAGCATTAATTATAGTATTTATTTGTGTTGTGAGCCTTTCATTCTTAAATCTATCTCCCAATCTTCTTGGTTTATTAATTTCATTATCATATTCTATGAGCTCAGAGAATTACATTATTAGATTCATCTCATTTATTAATTCTTTACCAAATCGATAATTATAATTACATACCACTTTAAATTCCTATGTCATGAGCACCATCTTGGGCATAATTTATGTATAAAATATATCAATTGTCAATTTTAAGTGTGATCCATCTAACCATACAACTTATTCTCAAGCCATTTGTCTCCCAAAAATTTGAGAGGGAAAATTGGCATCTATTATTGTTGTTAAGTCAACCTCTAGTGAGCTTATTAATCATGGTTTATATATTTAAACCTTCTCCATAAAGGAATTCATTTATTCCCTCCTTTCTATGACCTTAATAATGAATAAGCTTTCCAATGAAGATGGTAATGTGTTAATTAATTTTACTCTTCCCCTCCCTGGTCCACTATGTTATAACTTTGAAAATTATTTGTCTACAAATTATAATAATAGAGTGGGTATTATTGTACATAGAACTATAGATAATTATGAGAAATAAATAGTAGTAAATTTGTCTAGTTTTACTTTCGATCAGCCCTCTTTCAATATTTTTCAAAAGGGGCTCGAATTAATAGCCACCCTCAAATATATTCCTATAGAATAGTTAATAGTAAAGATTGGAAATGTGTTACTTCATAATTTGAAGAGGTTCAACATGATTGTGTAGTAGATTTGAGGAAAGAAAACCCCCAAGGTCAAATATCTCTAGGGAAGAAAGGAAGGCCTTGAAGAATCTAAATATGATTGATAAATATTTATCTCTAAAGTGGATAAAGGGAATGCAACAATTATTTTAAACAAAAGTGATTCCAACTCAAAGATGCTTGACCACTTACATAATAGTGGGAGCTATATAGTTTTAGCTTCTAACCTAGTCTCTAAAATCTCCAGAGTCATTAAGAAAGCAATAAACCAATCCTTTTTATATGAAAAATTTAAGAAAAGTTTCATTCCTAAAAAATATATCCTTCCTATAATTTATGAAACCTTGAAAGTATAGAAGGAATGTATCCATATTAGACCTATTGTTGATACCACTGACTCTTGTACTTATGCCTACATCTTTTTCTTAGTCAAGAAATTAAAACCATTAGTACATAAAACTTATTCCTTTATCAAAGACTCCACATATTTTTTAGATTCTATCAAAGTACAAGAACGTCTCTAGTGAGGATATTTTAACTAGCTTTGATGTTGTATCACTTTTTACAAAAGTACCTATTGATGACACAATCAAGGTGGTAGGTAATTATATTGATGAAGATACTTTTTCATTAGTATCACTTTGTTTAAATTCCATCTTCTCTTTTTTTCTTAGGGGTCATTTATGAGCAAATAAAAGGTGTTGCAATGGGTTCTCCTCTTTCTCCCATTGTAGTCAATTTGTTTATGGATTACTTTTAAGACTTAACTCCAAACTCCTTCTATTTTAAACCTAATTGGTGGAAACAATATGTAGATTGTTTTGGGTGAATATTTTGTCACCAGCTTACTGATGAGCAAAATAGGTCTAATCAACCATAGCAAGGAAGATTGGTTGGCCTAGTGTGCAGATTTACCACATCAAAAGGGGACAAATCTCTCCTCTCATCAAGGGGAGGTTCCCTATAAATATGAAGACATATATATATATATATATATATATATATATATCTTCATATTTATAGGGAACCTCCCCTTGATAAGAGGAGAGATTTGTTCTAGTGTGCAGATTTACCACATCAAAAGGAGACAAATCTCTCCTCTCATCAAGGGGAGGTTCCCTATAAATATGAAGAGTTATATATATATATATATATATATATATATATCCAAAAAATAACACTCAAGAGTAGGGTAACACCATCCATCTCTCTTTTTTCAGAGATGATGTTCAAAAACAAAGGAGAAAATCTTGGTGTAAACACTGAAGGCACTTCTTTTCTTTCAGAAGTGGTCTTGCAGTAAACAGTAGGAGTTCTTTCAGGTAGTGACAAGTAATAGGTAACAAAGGGGTGTAATAACCAGCAGAGTGAAGTTTAGTGCAAAGTCTCCACCTCCACTGCCCAAGAATGAAATACGAAGGACAATGAGGGTACAAAGTCATCCCAAAGTCCTTTACACAGAAACAAAAAATAGACAAACACACTAAAGGCAATTGTAGACAGCATAAAGTCTTCCCATAATTGGCTTCAGGACACCTTCCTGATTACTTCCACAAGTTTTACTTATTTCATTAATTGGACAAGAATGCATTTAGAAGACAGACATAAGAACAAT
This sequence comes from Torreya grandis, assembly GCA_037957365.1. NCBI lineage: Eukaryota > Viridiplantae > Streptophyta > Pinopsida > Cupressales > Taxaceae > Torreya > Torreya grandis. The sequence continues at coordinate 667,391 of JARHVA010001207.1, forward strand.
CTCCTAAAATGACACAAGCTATAATAGCACAAAGTCTAAAAGTAACTTGCTTTCTCATTCAAACAAAGAAATATGATTAACAATCTGAGCTCAAAGTCTTAGTAATTGCCTTTCAATTTTGGTAGAGTTTTTTGCTTCTATAACTGAGAGATCTCCCTACATAACATAAGAGATTACCATATATAGCAGCCAAGAAGGGCATGGAACTTTGTTCCATGGAACGGCCCATGCTAAATTCATTGCTTTGAATGCATCTTTAGTTTTATCCAATGACCATGTTAGAACAGGGTGGCTGCCTTAACTATGGCATGTCATTTCATCTCAAATGGCCTCTCCTAGGTCTAGATGATTTGGTTTGTTCCCTTCGATGTCTGCTCAATTTTTTATTTTGTCTTTACTCTAAGGGAGACAAACAGGCCATGTCTTCAATGTTTAAGGGCTCAAAAATCTACCTTACAGACTGTTCTACCTACTGGAATAACTACTACATAGATATTTTAGCCTTTCCCTCTTTCTATTGCAATTTGAGCCCTCAGGCTATCTTTTCCCCTTTCTGGTTCTTTTGGTTCCTCCTCTCAGCGGTTCTTCCTTTCGGCCTGAAGGTTTTCGGGTTCTAATTCCTTCAGACAAAATGTCTAAAAGAATTCCTTCAAACATTGTATTCGAAGGAAATGTTCCTTCATGTCTTTCTCTCTTGCTTTGGCTACTTTCCATCAAGCCTCATCCTTTTTACTATCTTTGTATTGGGAGTGCTTCATCTTTGACATCTGTCATAGTCCACTGTTTTGAAACTTTATCAACTTATAGAAAATGGGACCCACAACACTTCTTGCCTGAGCAGCTTCAAAAGGGGAACGGGGACAAGTGGCACTTTCTATTGATCTTAACAAGTGACACATAGCATTTCCCACTATGAAATAGGTGAGGACACTTGGTAGCATCTGCTTAAATTATAGAATCTTTAGGTGTCTTTTGAGAGTCATGCAGAAGATGACACATGGTGGCTTCTATTGAGCTTTAGAATCACTATAGAAACATTTGGGACTCATTTGGATTCACACGGATGATGATACTTGGTGCACTCCACTTACTTTAGAACTCACCTGGGGCCCACCACAGTCCTTACTCAATAACAAAATAAAAGGAAGACACTACAGATGTTGACACTTAGCAGCTTCCACCGAGCTTTACCAAGGACATGTGGTGACTTTCGTTGTATTTAAAAATAAATTATAATGGGTCTTCGGCAGATGACACTTGGTAGCTTCCATTGGACTCTAAGAAAAGCTTATTGAAAGAAGCTTTAAAACTTATAAGAAAATTGAAATGCAGATGCAGACACTTGTCACGCTCCATTGAGTTATAACGGGACACGTGGCATTTCCCACTATGAAACAAGTGAGGACACTTGGCAGCATCTGCTTAACTTATAAAAGCTTTAGATGTCTTTTGAGAGTCATGCGAAAGATGACACATAGCAGCTTTTGTTAAGCTTTAAAAACACTATAAAAATGTTTGGGACTCATTTGGATTCACATAGACGATGACACTTAGCGTGCTCTACTTACTTTAGCAACTCACCTAGGGCCCACCATAGTTCTTACTCAATAATGAAACAAAAGGAATAAATTGTAGATGTTGACATTTGGCAGCTTCCACCAAGCTTTACCAGGGACACGTGGTGACTTACACTATATTTAGAAATAAATTATAATGGGTCTTTGGTAGATGACACTTGGCAGCTTCCGCTAGACTTTGAGACTTAGAAAAAACTTTAGGCAAAATGAAAAACCTGTGCCCTATGTCATAACCCTTACTGCCTCGAAACTAAAATGCGTAGGGATAAAACTTGGAGTGCACAATTGAAACTCAAAATAAAATGTAGAGTATCTTACTCTACAAAGAAAAGAGATAATTTTTTGGCTTGTAGGACCAAAAAAAAGTTCATGTGTTGTCCCAAAAATAAGTGACAGACTCTGGGAACAACAGCTAGATCTAGTTGGGGAACTTCTTTTAGTTGAAATTTTGGAACAACTGAGGGGAGTAGAGACTAGAATCTCTAGTGCCTTGAAGTGTGCCATTGAGCTATGGATTCATGCTAACCAAAAAGAAAGCTAGGTGCCAGAAATGAAAATAAAAAGGAAAAGCACAAAATAAAACTAAAGACTATACAAATATACACATGTACATATGATCTTATCAATACTTCAAGAGTTGAAGTGATTCCAATGTTGCCTATTGTGAGGTAGAGAAAAAGGTGTGCCATCTTGGTACTTCAACAAGAAACTATTTTCACCATTGAGCTCATGGATAGTGAATGGGCCTCTCCATAGGGAATTGAACTTCTCATGCATTCCCTTTGGTTCCCTTTTCTTGTCCCATAACATGACTTGATATCCAATATAGAAATCTTAGGTTTTTGCTTTTTGGTCGAAGAGCTTCTTCACCAGACTTTGGTGTGCAACAATTCGGTCCACCACCATAGTTTGATGCTCATCCAGCTCAGTCAAGCACATGATCTTTTTGTCAATGGAGCTTTCATATGTCTGATCTTTGACTGCCTTTGCCAATTTGAGTGCTAGTAATTCTAAGGTGATTAGTATCTCTACATTGAGACCATATAGAAGTTGGAAAGGTGACATACCTATCACCCTCTTGGGTGTAATTTTGTCTTCCCATAAAGCATCAACCAATGCTTTATGCCATGTCTGTTGGTTGTCATCCACCAGCTTCCTGATGATGGTCACCAGGTTCTTGTTGCTTGATTCAGCTTGACCATTTCCTTATGGTAAATAATCAAAGGAGTGAGAGAGGGTAATCCCAGAGTAAAAATAAAATTGAGTGATCTTATGAGAAGAGAAATAGGCAGCATTATCCATCACAATCTTGGTTGGGACCCCAAACCTGAAAATGATGTTCTCCTTGAGGAAATCACATACTACTTCTAAAGTAGCATGCTTGGTTAGAAATGCTTCCACCCATTTGGTGAAGTAATATGTGGCTGTGAGGACATAATCATGTCCAGCGCTTGAAGATGGGTTTACATCACCAATTAAATTGATTCCCCATTACTAGGATGGCTCTTCTATCACCACTGGTTTGAGAGGTAGGGTAGCTAACTTGGGTCTCCCAACGAACTGTTGGCATGGTTCACACCTTCATACCCTTTTATATGCACCCTGAAACAAAGTAGGCCAGTAATACCTAGATCTAAGAATCTTTTGGGTAGTTACAGGAGCAAAAAAATGTCCTCCACATGCCAGATTGTGGAAGGACCTCAAAAGTTAGTTCTATTGCTCTTTATCTATGCAACGAAGGAACACTCCATCAAGGCTCCTCTTGTACAGGCCATTGTCCCAGAGGACAAAATTGGCAGCTTTCAATTTTACAGTCCTCCTTTCATTATGAGATAAGTGGGTAGGACAATCACCATAAGTAAGAAAATGAGCAATACTTGAATACCACTCATTCATGGTGGAGACAAAGAGGATTGTCGGCGTGTCTTCTGCTTCTTCAGGTCTGTTGTCAACAATCAATTGACAAAGGCCCTTTCTCCACACCAGCTTCATCAGTTTGATAACTAGATCAAACTCCTAGATTTTAGCAACCCACTTCCCCCTTTTAGTTCCAAACTTCTACTAATTTACTATGGATTTGACTATGGTGTCAGGAACCAAGGCAGTAGTGTGGGAATTCAAAATGTAAAAGTGAAAATGCTTCACTGACTTGACCACTGCATAAGCATGCTTCTCCGTGTTTGAATACTTCAGCTCTTGAGCTTTGAGAGGATAGCTCATGAAGGAAATGGGAGATTCCACACCTTCTTCATTCTACTGAACCAGAATGGCTGAAAGTGTGTGTTCAGAAGTATAACTATACATGATGAAATCCTTGGTGTAATCTGGACAAACCAGAATTGGGGCTTGAGTAATGGTTGTCTTGATGTCCTAGAATGCTAGTTTGCCTTCTTCAGTCTAGCTTAAAGTAGCCTTTCCTTTCATCATATCTACAATATGACAAGTCTTCTCAGTGAACTCGAGAATGAACCTTCGTAAGAAATTCACTTTTTCAAAGAAAGAGTGAACCGCAGTCTTACTCGTGGGCAGAGTAAGCTCCTAGATGGACTTGACTCTTTCTGAGTCAATCTTTATGCCTTCTTTGGATATAATGTGTCTGAGAAGCTTCCATTTTGTCACCCCAAAGACATACTTCTTGGGGTTCAAATAAATGCCATTTTGGCGGCAATGTTCTAGCACTTGTTGCAAATGGCGCACATGGTTAGGGCGATGCTTGGAAAAAATGGTCAAGTCATCAAGGTATACCATAATGAACTTACCCATTTCATCTTTGAAAATAAGGTCCATTTCTCTTTGAAAAGTATCACCAGCATTTATCAGGCCAAATGGCATTCTTTGATATGTAAAGGTGCCCCAAGGCATGGTGAAGGCAGTCTTGTGCTAGTCTACTTCACCAACTTCTACTTGATTGTATCCTAAGAAGGAGTCTAGCATTGATAACATCTCAAAACTAGTCACTGTCTAAAGTACTTGGTTCATGATGGGCAAAGGATAGTTATCCTTTAAGGATGACTGATTTAGATTCCTGAAATCCACATAGAGGCAATTTTTGCTGGTCTTCTTTCTCATAGGTACTATGTTGGCAATCCATGTAGAATGATGGATTGGGAAGATTATCCTGGCATTCAGTATTTTATATATTTTAGATAGAATAGTACCTGATATTTTTGGATTGTACTACCTAGATTTTTGTCTGTAAGGTGCTGAATCACTTTTGAGAGGAATGTCATGGTGAATTTCATCAGGCCTGAATGACTTCAGATCATCATAGGAGTATGCTAGGACATCTATGTACTGACTAAGTAGAGTAGTGAACTTGGAATTTTCTTCCTAAATGCAACACTTCTCAATGTTCATGATTTTGGGATTTTTCTGGGTACCCAAATTTACTTGATCAAACTCCTAAGAAGAGCTTTAATCCATTTGTTGCTGTTTGACGAACCTGTCATGCTTGTCAAACAACTTCTCAAGGAAAACCAATCCTTTGGGAATTTTACTCCCTTTAAGTTGTAGGAATTCTTCACTTGTGTTTGAATTTGATTTAGGGGCTGGTTCACTATCTTCAAAGTGGAACTATTCAAAGTTGTTTTTTTGTTCTAGGAAGGCAATGATTTGGTGGTCACCATTAAATACTTGCCAATGATTGGCATTGTCAGGCATACTTGGTCAAAAAACTAATTTTATAGTGTACTTATCTCCTTTAAAATTAGGTTGAGGAACTAAAAGAGTGGTTGAAAATACCAAAGCATTAGCTATATCATTGAATTCCCTAGGAACTACAGAGATGCTAAAAGCATCAAAGTTTTCAATTTGGTCCCAAACAAGATTACGGTAGTGACATAATCTTTAATTTTTGGTTTGGTATAGGTTTTTCACCTAACAAACCACCAATTCAACATCTCCTTTAGCATGAAGGAGTTTGATGCCTTTGTCTCGAGTAGCCCTTAATCCAAGTAAAAGAGATTCATACTCAGCTGTGTTATTGGTGTTGCTGAACTACAACTTATATGATGAAAGAAAAATATCTCCTTGAGGAGATATCAACAAGATCTCAGCTCTTGAATTGGTAGAGGAGCAACTACCATCAAATTCCAAAATCTATACCTCATTTAATACTAATTCTTCTATTGTTCCAGTTGAACATATTACCTAGTTGACACCTTCAAGAGCTTCAACAGGCACTTCATGAACTTCTTTCATGGACAAAAAGTAGTTACCCATACCTGAAGACTCAAATAGAATTTGAGCTTCAGGTGCTGATGATTGGCTGACCACATATTTTGCTTCCTTTTTAGGGAGCAATATTTTCATAACACCTTTGACTAGAATCCTTGCTTCAGATAGGTCCATTTTTAATTCACCTCCAATGTCCTTGTAGAAATTTTGCCCAAGAAGGATGCCATATGATGCTGGAATGTCAGCCACCAAGATAGTAATTTTAATTCTCTTATCTAGGAATGCTATAAATGTAAATTGGGCATCCTTGATTTGTCCCAGCAGAGGTACTTATTTGTTTTCCATGGAGAAACATCTCCCAAATGTCTTGGTCAAAGTGAGACTAAGAGATTATACCACTTTGGCAAGCATGACATTGTCTGAAGCTCCAGAATCAATGATACAATTGCTTAGCTGATGTCCATTTATTAGCAGGGAGACATAGAAAGGTTCAGTCCTACTAGGAGCAGCGGGGGGAGTAATGACAAGGTTATTCTTGGTGGGTGCATTCTTGGGAGAATCATGAGCTACCTTGGGAATTGCTTGTCTTACAGGGACATTTTGGTTCTTCACACGTTAAACCAACTTATCTAATTACTCAGGGTTGGACTATAAGAATTCAAATTTAGACATTTGAATTTTAGTTTTCTTTATATGATCAATGATATCAAATGTTTGAAATGAACTAGTTATAGAGGATGGGAGTTCATCCTTTTTGAGTTTTGAGAGGGGGAGGACTGGACTGTGAATTTGAAGTAGAGGGCATAGGGATGTTTGGTGTACTTACCTTTATTATAATCACCAGATCCTTTGGCTAGAAAGGTAGAGTGGTTCCCTACTTAGCAATTGAAACTGCTGGCTGAAGTTACTCCTCTATATTTTCTTTATCAGCTTGCTAGGCTGATTGATTTTTAGACCAGGTGAACATAGCATATGATCCCTCAGTTGCTTTACCTTCACTTCTGGGTTCATCCTGATAATTTAGGAAACCAATGTTGGAGTCACCAGCTAATTCTTCTTCAGTAAAAAGATTAGCGTCATCTTCAAGATTTAACTCAAGAAGGAATGATAAATCTAATTCAGCTTCAAGATATCCAACTGCTGAATTGGTTGGGGGTGCTTCAATAGCAAGGTTATTCCTCTAAGGGGGAGGAAGACGATTTGATTTCCCTTAGTTTCTAACAACATTTCCTTGGTAAGGTTGATTAGGGAATGCCCTCCCTGGTGCATCTCTGTATGAAAAATTAGATGGCATTCCTTGCACCATTTGCTTTCTAAGAGCCAACAACTCATGTGCTAACTTTTGCACCATTGGATCAGTGGTGGTTGTAGGTGAGTATTCAGAAGATGAAGAGAGTTTACCTCTATTTAGATCTCTCCTTATCTTTCTAGCCAAGATAAGGTCATATTCTACCTCATTAGCCAAGTCTTGAGCAGTAACAAGGTCTATGTGACTAGCACATCTTAGCAAAATACTCACTTCAGGCAGCTGTGAATTGATGAAGAAGTATTTGAGGTTTTCAAGTGTTGGCTAGGCAATTAAATTATATTCCTTAGCTTGTCAAACTTTGCTATGAAATATCTCATAGGTTCATGAGGTTCTTTCTTCATTTGTGTGAGCTGGGATAGCAAGGCATGTGCATCTTCTACAAGCTTAAACCTGGCTTCAAATTTAGCTTTGAGCGTGTCCCAGTTAGTCACTGATCTAGCCTACAGATGGTAGAACCAGTCTATAGCAGTGCCTTATAGTGTCTCCATGAATAGCTTGACTGTTATGTCTTCATATTCTACACCTATCATGCCACATGCTATGCTGAAGGCTACAATATGTTCATCAGGATGAAATTTTCCATCACCAAAGAATTTGAAGAAATTCTTTCTTGAACTACGTGGAAGCTCATGTAGAGGCAGAGTCAAATTTAGTGGGCCAAATGAGTTACCCCAGGGGTCTTGAACTACCATGATTTGATTATGAAAAAGAGGGATAACAAATCTGGGTGGCATACAGATGGGCAATGCTCTATTGACAACAGAAAAGGAAGCTCTACCTTGTGTTGGTGTCCTGGTACGGGTAAGATGAACACTCCTAGATCATTGAACTTGAAGTTGGGGAGGGAACAAATTAGAATTTCCCTTTTGCACCAATTTAAAAATAGGGTCAATAACACATTGAGTTCTCTGGCTTCTGGAATAGCGTGGAGTTACCAGATTGTAGGATAAAAATGAGAAAGGACTGATCTTACTTCAGCTTGAAGCTTGAGGCTTCAAACTGCTTATTTTTTCCCAGTGGATCTGGTTTTGTAGACCAAATTGTATAATAGAAATGGATAAGGCTATAAATGGATAATGGGTAAGACCCAGATGAGAGTCGCTAGAGTATATAATGGATAAGGGTAAGAACTGCTTGTTCGATCCCCAGCGGAGTTGCCAAAAAACTGTTGGGTGAATATTTTATGACCAGCTTACTAATGAGAAAAATAGGTCTGATCAACCACATCAAGGAAGATTGGTCGGCCTAGTGTGCAGGTTTACCACATCAAAAGGGGACAAATCTCTTCTCTCATCAAGGGGAGGTTCCCTATAAATATGAAGAGCTATATACTATATATATATATGTATAAAATAACACTCAAGGGTAGGGTAACACCATCCATCTCTCTTTTTTTAGAGATGATGTTCACAAATAAAAGATAAAATCTTGGTGTAAACATTGAAGGCACTTCTCTTCTTTCACAAGTGGTCCTGCAGCAAATAGCAAGAGTTCTTTTAGGTAGTGACAAGTAACAGGTAACAAAGGGGCGTAATAACCAGCAGAGTGAAGTGTAGCACAAAGTCTCCACCTCCACTGCCCAAGAGAAAAATATGAAGGATAATGAGGGCACAAAGTCATCCCAAGGTCTTTTACATAGAAACAAAAAATAGACAAACACACTAAAGGCAATTGTAGACAGCACAAAGTCTTCCCAAAATTGGCTTCAAGACACCTTCCTGATTACTTCTACAAGTTTTACTTATTTCATTAACTAGACAAGAATGCATTTAGAAGATAGACATAAGAACAATCTCCTAAAATGACATAAGCTATAACAGCACAAAGTCTGAAAGTAACTTGCTTTCTCATTCAAATAAAGAAATATGATTAACAATCTGAGCTCAAAGTCTCAGTAATTGCCTTTCAATTTTGGCAAAGTTTTTTGCTTCTATAATCGAGAGATATCCTTGCATAACATAAGATATTACCATATATAGCAGCCAAGAAGGGCATGACACTTTATTCCATGGAATGACCCATGTTGCATTCAATGCTTTGAATGCAACTTTAGTTTTGTCCAAGGACCATGCTAGAACAGGGGGACTACCTTAACTATGGCATGTCATTTCATCTCAAATGTCCTCTCCTAGGTCTGGATCATCTAGTCTATTTCCTCTGATGTCTGCATAGTTGTCCATTTTGTCTTTACTCCAAAGGAGACAAACAGACCATATCTTCAATATTTAAGGGCTCAAAAGTCTACCTTGTGGACTATTCTACCTACTAGAATAACTACTGCATAGATATTTTGGCCTTTCCCTCTTTCTGCTAAGATTTGAGCCTTCGGGCTATCTTTTCCCCTTTCTAGTTCTTTTGGTTCCTCCTCTCGATGGTTCTTCTTTTCAGCCTGAAGGTCTTCAGGTTCTAATTCCTTCAGACAAAATGTCCAAAGGAAATGTTCCTTCATGTCTTTCCCACTTGCTTTGGCTGCTTTTCATCGGGCCTCATCCTTTTTACTGTGTCTTTGTATTGGGAATGCTCCATCTTTGACATCTATCACAGTTCGCTGCTTTGAAACTTTATCAACTTACAAAAAATGGGACCCATAACACCTCTTGCCCGAGCAGCTTCAAAAGGGGAATGGGGATAGGTGGCACTTTCCACTGATCTTAACAAGTGACACATGGTATTTCCCACTATGAAATAGGCAAAGACACTTGGAAATCCACTTAAATTATATAAGCTTTAGATGTCTTTTGAGAGTCATGCAAAAGATGACACATGGCAGCTTCTGCTGAGCTTTAGAAACACTATAGAAACATTGGAGACTCATTTGGATTCACACGGATGATGACACTTGGCGCGCTCTGCTTACTTTAGCAACTCACCTGGGTCCCACCATAGTCCTTACTCAATAATGAAACAAAAGGAAGAAACTGTAGATGTTGACACTTGGCAGCTTCCACCAAGATTTACCAAGGACACGTGGTGACTTATGATGTGTTTAAAAATAATTATAATGGGTCTTGGGCAGATGACACTTGGCAGCTTCCACTGGACTCCGAGAGAATCTTATTGAAAGAAGCTTGAAACTTATAACAAACTTAAAACGTGGATGCAGATACTTGTCATGCTCCACTGAGTTATATCGGGACACATGGTGTTTCTCACTATGAAATAGGTGAGGACACTTGGCAGCATCCACTTAGCTTATAGAAGCTTTAGATGTCTTTTGAGAGTCATGCAGAAGATGACACATGATAGCTTCCACTGAGCTTTAAAAACACTATAGAAATGTTTAGGACTCATTTGAATTCACACAGATGATGACACTTAGCACGCTCCACTTACTTTAGCAACTCACCTAGGGCCCACCACAGTCCTTACTCAATAACGAAACAAAAGGAAGAAACTGTGGATGTTGACACTTGGTGGCTTCCGTTGAGCTTTACCAAGGACACGTGGAAACTTCCATTGTATTTAGAAACAAATTATAATGGATCTTTAGCATATGACACTTGGCAGCTTCTGCTAGACTTTGAGACTTAGACAAAACTTTAGGCAAAATGAAAAACATGTGCCCTATGTCATAACACTTACTGCCTCGAAACTGAAATGCGTAGGGACAAAACTTAGAGCGCACAACTAAAACTCAAAATAAAATGTAGAGTATCTTACTCTACAAAGGAAAGAGAGAATTTTTTGGCTTGTAGGACCAAAAAAAAAGTTCATGTGTTGTCCCAAAAATGAGTGACAGACTTTGGGAACAACAGATTGCACACATGTCAACTAGAAACATGGTTTAGAAAAATTAGGATACTTCCATATTGACTTAAATAATGTTGTCAATACCATCAATTCCATAAATTAATTTAAAAAAGGGGGTAAATTTCCCTTCATAGACATCCTCCTTTATAAAAAAATCTGATGGTTTTTTCTCTCGATAGGTTTATAGAAAATCTAGCCACAATGATCTATATCTACATGTGAATTCAGATCATTATCCTTATCATAAAATAGGGGTACTTAAAACCCTTACCAAAAGAGCTTTGATAATTAGTGATGATGATCATTCAAAGGAAGAGATCAAACATTTAACCAATTTTTTAAATAAGAATGGTTACATAAGGAAAAAGACTGATAAAATTTTCAAGTCAGCTAGGAATGCACATGTTAGACCTATAATTATTGTTGACAACCTTTATAGATCTAAATTTTTCCTCCCATATGTTAATGGATTTTCTAATAAATTTGAAAAAAAAATAAAGACTAAGAACATTTATACTACTTTCTCTTTCACAAAAAACTTAGAAGGTTGGTCAAGTTGTCCAAACACATTTTAGAACCAACTCTTAGAAGTGGAGTGTACAAAATTGATTTTTCTTGAAAGATATAATATATTAGGGAGACAAAGTGCTCCATCAACACAAGAATCAATTAACATATTGAAAATAAATTAAAATATATATATTAGTTAAGTCCTCTTTAGTATAACATTCCTCCAAAACTAGTTATCATATTTATTTTTAAGAATACCAAGGTTTTGGGCATAGAGGAACACCACTACAAATGACATCTAAGAGAAGCATTACAATTTTTCAATTATATTAAGAAATTGAATATGGATGGTGGTCTAAAATTAAATAAATCTTGGGGACCAATAATTAATTTTATTAAAAATGACGACCTAAATTTGAGTAATTTATTTTATTTTCTACTTGGTTCTCCAATAAGTGGTGTTGTCTTGGTCCTTAAATCATTTCATTTCGTTCCCCTTCTTGTTTCCTTTCCATATAATTCTTTATTTTATCATTCTTAATATCATAATTTTTCTATATACATAGTGATTACCTTACATTCATTCAATTTAAATTTAAATATTCTCATTTTTTTTAGCAATTTATTTAGATGTTCTATTTTATTATTTGAATAGGGATGGTGGTCTAAAATTAAACAAATCTTGGGGAGCAATAATTAATTTTATTAAAAAATATGACCTAAATTTGATCAATTTATTTTATTCTCTCCTTGGTTCTCCAATAAGTGGTGTTGTCTTGGTCCTTAAGTCATTTCAGGTCATGCCCCTTCTTGTTTCCTTTCCATATACTCTATGTTTTTATCATTCTTATTATTCATAATTTTTCTGTATACTTAGCACTTACTTTACATTCATTACATTGAAATTTAAATATTTTCATTTATTTCCAGCAATTTATTTAGATGTTCTATTTCATTACCAAATATAAAATAAATGTTGTTTGCCATATATATAATTTTTATTACTTTCACTCTTGAAGGCAGTTGTTTAAATTTATTAGTAATATCAAATTAAATTAAATTAGTGGTTGTTTTTATATTATCAATAAACAATCAATAAATGTACCTTATTTAAAATTTAATTATTCAAACTACTTGACATTGCATAATTTCATTATTAATATTTTAAAATAGAAACATAAATTTATAATTCAAGTATATTATTATCTCACCATGATGATAGGTCATGAAGCATGATTTGAAACTACACAATATTAACTAGAAATCATTTATCAATATTCTTTATGGACTAGCATGTGAAAAGTTAATTTGAAATTCTAGGCCTAATCCAAATCAATTAATTTTTTGTTATGATCACCTATAGTGAATTTTAGAATAATTTGAAGTCAAGGCATGCATCATTACGTTTCACATGTAAATTAGGATTATAAGTTGTTTACTTGTTAAAAATCTCCCCATTGCCTATCATTTTAGAAGATGAATTTATTGGATATCAACTTCATTTGGGGTAGAACTCAATAAATATATAAAACTATCTCCATTACGATCAATTGAAGGGTCAAAATAAAATTTACAATAAAAAATATTATAATTTATATTTAAAACTACCTAAGAGTTAAAATTTAAAGATAAAGAGAAGTAATATATGGATGCACATTATACTTCATAACATTTTTATATGAAACACACACACACACACACACACACACACACACACAAACAAATAGATAGGTATCATCATCTGGAAAAATATCTACAAAATTGGGCTTTTGGCATCAACCTATAGGTGTAAGACTTATCTTTCCTGAATCTTTTGGTGCTCTATCTCCCTCCACGGATGTCACCTTTGGAAAGCTGGCTTCTCTGATCTCCTTTGTTCATAACCCAACATAATAGATAAATGTGAATGAAAGCAGTTTGGTCATTCATTCGATGATAGAATTTGAGGGACATCCTAAGTTGCATTAGATTTTTAGGATCATGTCGTATGATTTCTTAATAGAGACAGGTCTCTTAGTGCTCCACATCATCTCACCTCCCCTCTAAATGTTGGCTTGGGTTTTATAAGTCTGGGTGTGGAAGGGATTGGAAAGGACAATCCCAAAACCTTTACTTAATCATTTTTTCAAGGGAAGTAGGTTAAGCCTCCTAGTTTTAATATTAGAGTAGTGGCAAAGCACACACCAATGGTGTCATTTGAAGATAGCACTCTAAAAGAGGTGCTTAGCAATGAGGCTTGGTTTGCCTCCCAGGGCTTAATTTTTAGATTTGATAGTTTTTGGTTGAACCTTCCTACATTTCACTAATGGATCTCAAAATTATGGAAACATTTCTTGGAAGACACCCTATATATTTACCCCTATACAAGGGGCATATTTATTTTAATTTTTGATAGCCTAAAAAACCAAAATAAGGTGTCTCTTACAAAACCTTGGTCTTGGGATGAACATATCCTCATTCTAAAACCATGGATCTCTTCCTTCAATCCTCTGCTATAAAATCTTATTATTAATCCTATTTGGGTTTAATTTCCATACCTATCACTTCAATTCTTGGTTTATTCCTATCTTTTATCCATTGCTTTTTCTCTGGGAAATATGCTGAAAATTAGTGCTTCTACTTATATATTTTACCACACAACCTTATCACATATTTTGGTTAGTTTATTTGTTTCATAGGATCTCCTAGATTCTATTGAATTAAGGGTTAAAGACCAGAGATAAATTCAATCCCTAGATTATGAGGGATTCCCAATGGATAAAAATTATTTTATAAAGGCAAATGTATAAATATTTGCATTTTTGTGAGGGGATATAACCTAAAAATAGAAATGTTTACCTTGACCTTAGGAAAATATGATGTCGTTCTTGGCTCCCAATGGTTGTTCACTCTTAGCCCTATATTTTGGGACTTTCCATAACTTTGGATGTATAATGGCTAGCAGTGCATAAATAAAGACTTCTTACCAAGATCTGATAGTGTTATTAGTTCCTAATTCATAGAGAAGATTCTTAATAAAATCTTACATGGAATCATTACTCAAATCTCCACTATTAACCTCAACACATATCTTGATTCCCACTAGCCAACTAACTTACAAAATGTTATATTCAAACAAAAATCTTGTTTCCTCCTTGAACATAAGTTCATTGTATTCAAATCCTTCTAGGTAGTGTACCCCCCAAACATTTGGCCATGTGGTTATCATTTTTTCCAAAAAAAATAATTTGATAAGATGGTTAAATAAATATTTTAAGTAGGATCCATTCATACAAGCACAAGCCCATTCTCCTCCTCAATTTTATTATTCTACAAATACTACAGATCTTAGAGGTTCTAGATTAAATCAATCTAAAAACAAGCTCATTAATAAAGATAAATTTTCTATCCTAGTGATAGATGATCTTCTTGATGAACTTCATGGTGCCCACTTCTTCTCCAAATTATATCTACAATCTTGCTACCATCATATTCAATCTACTCTAGGATGAAGATACTCCAAAAACTACTTTCTACACACATGATAGCCACTATGAATTCTTGGTTATACCCATTAGTTTTACCAATGTCCCTTCCATGTTCCAAGGTTTGATGACCAAAATATTTCACTCCATTTTGCATAAATTCATATTGGTCTTCTTAGATGATGTCCTGATTTACATAAAAACTTGGGAAAAACATCTCCAATAGTTTGACACATATTTATAAAAAAATTATATATCATCAACCATGTATAAATAAGTCCTAATGTTCTTTTGGTTATAAATAGGTGGATTATCTATGCCACATTGTCTTTGTAGCCAACATTCAAGTCAACCTAGAAAAAATTTAGGCCATGTAAAATTTAAACCCAAGACACTCAAAATCCTTCCTAGATTTGTTGGTCATACTAGGTAAGTATACCACAAATTTGTCTAATATTATGGGTGACTTGTTTTACCATTTACCACCATGCTAATAAAATAATCATTTTTTTTGTCTATCATTAAATTTTTTTTTTAGGTTTTCAAACAGGTTATGTGTACTACATATATTTTAGCCATGCCAAATTTATCGAAGACATTTGTTATTCAAAGTTACATATGTGGTAAAAGTGTTATTTTTGTCCTCATACAAAAGGTTTGTGCCCCCACATTCACTAACAAATACCTTGGTGGGCATAATTTGGTACAATAAACATATGATAAGGAAATGATGACTATTATCCATGTTATCTATAAGTAATGACCATACCTAGTGGGTAGAAATTTTTGTATCAAAACTCAACATCAAAGCTTCAAATAATTCTTGGAGTAATGGGTATCTTCCCTAGTTCAACAAAAATGGGTTGCCAAATTAATTGGGTATGGTTATGATATTAATTATTATATGGGCAAAGAAAATCTTGTCATTGATGCACTATCTCACCAGTATGAATAACAACTACATATATTTACCTTATCCATCCCCATTTCAGAAATGATCCATGGAATTCAACAAGAATCATAGTAAGAAAGTCACACTTAGAAAATCATCTAACAATTTTATCTAGACTTGGCTTACAAACCAAACTATAATTGGGATTACCAATCCTTAAAATAAAAAGGTCAAAATGTCTTGATTCTAGATCTAAGTTTTGACATAATATTTAAATCATGAGTTACATTCCTTACCTTATATAGGTCATTTAGGTATTTTAAAAACCTGTGAATGTGTTCACCATAGTTTATTTTAACCAGGTTTCAATAAAGTTATCAATATATTTGTTAAAGAATTTGAAGTATGTTAAAATCATAAGGGAGAATAATGGACTTTCCCAACTTACTTCAAACCCTACCTCTTATGCAATGCATTTGGATAAACATCTCCATGGATCTTCTATAATGTTTACCAAAATATGGTGAAAACTCAGTGATTTAGGTGGTGGTAAATTGCCTCTCTAAATATGTTCATTTGTATGTCTTGGCCCATCCTTAAACTACTTTTGGCATTGCCCAAACATTCTTCAATAAAATATTATGCCTTTATATATTCTTAGGTTCTATTGTATTTGATCCTGACCTAGATTTTATAGGTCACTTCTAGTTAAAACTATTCAAGCACAAGTACCCATTTTAAAATGATAACAAGTTACCATTCATAGTTAGGTCACATCTATTAGTTTGTTTGGACCCATTTTTTCTAACTCTTGATTTATAATTCTTGTCTTTAATAAAATATATGGATGCATATGATTTGTGAGTCATCCCTTGAGCTAATTGTAATAATCTCACATGCATGAGAAGTAGCATTTAGTTGGGATATAAATGGTATAAATAATACCTTAGACTAGTAGAAAGGTATACATAAATTATATTTTATTAAGCTTTCTCAAAAGAGGTTTCCACCTCAAAGAAGCAAGTGATATTGTAATGCAATTCTTCTCCCCTTTTTATGTAATATAGAATAGTTCCATTCATTTTTAGTATTATTCATTGTATTTGAACTATTGTTATAATTTATTTTGGAAATGATCATAACATTTGGTATCAAAGCTTTTTCTAAGGACATTTTTACACAGTGGTATCAATGGTTTAGGTTTATTTACTTCTATCTGTCTTATACTCTCACCTCACCCAATAGGGATATTGAAGATCAGAAAGTGGTAATAGGGTGGTGTCACTTAAATTATTTCCCAATTTTTTTATTCCATCTTATTTTCTTTTAGTTTATAAATTATGTTCCAACAGTTTTTAAAACTAATAGATTGCCATTTCAGGCTAAAGAGTTATGAGTTTACCTTGATTTCATAGAGTGAGGGGTTATGTCTGAATACATAAGACATTACATAATGTTTTGTATGGACTTATTATTCCACATACCTTTAGGTATATATTAAAAAAAATTAGTTATTTACATAGCCTAGCTATAAAAGGCCTTAGGTCATTTATTTTTGTGATGCATAGATAAGCAGTTAGCCCCAAGAAGTTACACTATACCTCAGAGATGGGATAGTGGGATATGAAATGATCATCCATCCTGATTAGATCTCTAAAATATCAATCTAGCCCTATTTTTATGATTGAGATTAGTATATTTATAAACTCACATACCAAACACACCCTAAAATAATATTCCTTGTAACTCTAACATTCCTACATTTATAGATCCAACTCTAAGTTATTGGAAATCTAATAACATCCTATAGTAATAAAAATAGAACCATATTCTACCAATTAAAAAAATGACAATAACCATAGTAGACATAAGGTTTGGAATATTAAAAAATGTTTACTTGAACTCAATGTAGTAGCCAGATGATAGAAAAGTTTTTAAAAAAAAAGTGAATAAGGTCACCACCACATTATGGTTTTATCATCAAGATAATCAATTTAACAGGTATTTTATTTTTTTGAAAAAAAATACATACAATTTTATTTCACCTAATATCTTGAAAACATTTTTTCACCCTTGTGAAAAGTATATCATTGTGATTATCTCATCAAGCTGATCATTTTAACACATAACTTTAAAAATCCTTTTTTAGCACCCTTAGACCCCTCTAGTCAATGGTCTCCACTCATGGAGGAATATAGACCATGGCCCAAAACATTGATTAACTTCAAGTTAAATTCTAATCTCAGCTTGACTCCTAACTCACTAAGTTGATCAAGAAACTACATGACATCAATGCACAAAATACCATGCTCTCTAATAGACTCAAAGGAGACAAACATTTTGAAGTAAAAAACTACCTATGAGAACTTAATTTGGACTTTTCAAAAAAAAATTATATAGAACCAACTAGTTGGATTTACTATGTTGAATAATATTTCATCTTACATAATACATTGGGTGTAGACAAGGCACCCATCACATCATTTCACTTAGAAAATGAAGTTGTCTAATGATACCAGTGGCATCAAAAAAATTATTTAAAACCACATGGGATGATTTTTTTAAGATTTTGCTGGTTCAGTTTGTTATTACCACTTATGATGATTTTATTAGATCCCTCACTAAACTATGACAAACTAGAATAGTTGACAAGTATCAAGCTAAATTTGAAAAATGGGCCAACTAAATTGAAGGTTTAAATGATGATTTTTTCAAGATTTTTTTCATCAATGGGAAAAATAATGTAATTCATAAGGAGGATAAGATGCTTAAACCATAGATGATTATGGAAACATTAGGATTGACCAATCTTATGGAATATAAGATCACCTCCTAGTATTAATCTTCTAATTTTGGTTCTTCCAAGACATATATAATACCATAGCTAGTCAAAAATGCCTCCAAAATTCATTCCCATTAAATACATTATTGTGCACTTAAAAATGAGCACTAGATGTTAAATGCTCTGTCACAAATGTGATGAAAATTTCACCAAAAGACACAAGTGCATTGATTATAAGTTGTATGTGATGGATGTCAAGTCACCATTAGATGTTAAAGAATGGGAAGATGCTTAAGATTCTCACAATAAAGAATCAAAGTCAAAGAATCTAGAAACATGAAATTTCACCCCTAAATTTTGATTATGCATTGGCTAAGGTAACCACTCCTCAAACTAAAAGATTATAGTGGTATTTTAAGAAAAAACTCCTCTTTATTATCCTTAACTCCTATATCACACATAATTTCATTAAACCTCAGTTGACCAAACAAGATGACTATTTGGTGCACCCATGTTCTAAAGTTTTAGTCATGATTGCCAATGGAGAAAAATTATTTTATAAAGGCAAATGTATAAATGTTTGCATTTTGTTGAGGGGATATAACCTAAAAATATAAATGTTTACCTTGACCTTGGGAAAATGTCATGTGGTTCTTGGATCCTAATGGTTGTTCACTCTTGGCCCTATCTTTTGGGACTTTTAAGAACTTTGGATGTACAATGGATAGCAGTACACAAAAAAACACTTCATACCAAGATCTGAAAGTGTCATTAGTTCATAATGCATGTAGAAGATCATCAAGAAAGTCTTACATTAAATCATTACTCAACTCTCCAATATTCACCTCACCACATCTCTTAATTCCCACTAGCTTACTAACTTAAAAAATGTTATATTCACACAAAAATATTTTTGCCTCCTTGACCATAAGTTCATTGTCTTTGAATCCTTCTAGGTAGTGTACCCCAAAAATATTTTGCCATATCATTATCATTTTTTCCCAAAAACATAATTTGATAATATGGTTAAATAAATATTTCAAGTAGGATCCATTTATGCAAGCACAAGCCCATTCTCCTCCTCAGTTTTATTATTCTACAAATACTATGGATCTTAGAGGCTCTAGATTGATTTTCATGAGCAAAACAAGCTAGTTATTAAAGATAAATTTTCTATCCTAGTGATAGATGAACTTTTTGATGAACTTCATGGTTCCCACTTCTTCTCTAAATTATATCTATGGTCTTTCTACCATCATTTCAATCTACTCTAGCATGAAGATACTCTAAAAACTACTTTTTACACACATGATAGCCACTATGAATTCTTGTTTATACCCTCTAGATTTACCTATGCCCCTTCCATGTTCCAAGGTTTGATAAACAAAATATCTAACCCCTTTTGCATAAATTCATCTTGGTATTCTTAGATGATGTCCTAATTTGCATAAAAACTTGGGAAAAGCATCTCTAATAGTTTAACATAGAGTTAAAACTTATTACATATAATCAACCATGTGTAAAAATATCCTAATGTTCCTTTGGTTATAAATAGGTGGAGAATCTATGCCACATTATCTTAGAAACCAACTTTCAATTCAACCTATAAAAAATTGAGGCTGTGAAAAATTTAAACCCAAGACAGTCAAAAGCCTTCTTGGATTTCTTAATCATACTCAATAAGTATACCTCAAATTTTTCTAATATTATGGGTGACTTATTTCCCCATTCACCACCATGCTAATAAAATAATCATTTTTTTGGTCTATCATGACTAAATAAGATTTTTGGGTACTCAAACAAGTTATTTGTACTACATATAGTTTGTCCATGCCAAAATTACAAAGACATTTGTTATTTAAAGTTACATATATGTTAATAGTGTTAGTGTTGTCCTCATGTAATAGGTTTGTACCCCCACCTTCACTAACAAATCCTGTGGTGGGTACAATTTGGTGAAATAAACATATGATAAAGAAATCATGGTTATTCTCCATGATCTATAAGTGGTGACCATACATACTAGGTAGATATGTTTTTATCAAAACTTAACATCAAAGATTCAAACACTTCTTGGAGTAATGGGTCTCTTCCCTAGTTTAATAAAAGTGATTTTCCAAATTAATGGGGTATGGTTATGATATCAATTATTATAAGGGCAAGGAAAATCTAGTCATTGATGCACTATCTCACTAGTATGAATAAAAAATACATATATTTACCTTATCCATCCCCATTTCAAAAATGATCCATGCAATTCAACAAGAGTCACAGTAAAAAAGTCACACTTAGAAAATCATCCAACAATTTTCTCTAGACTTGGCATACAAACCCAACTATACTTGGGATTACCAATCCTTACAATAAAAAGGTCACAATGTCTTGATTCTATATCTAGGTTCTAACACAATATTTAAATTCTTAGTTACATTCCTTACCTTATATAGGTCATTTAGGTATTTCAAAAACCTATGAATGTGTTCACCATAGTTTATTTTAGCCAAGTTTCAAGAAAGTTATCAATACGTTTGTTAAACAATGTGAAGTATGTCAAAATCACAAGGGAAAGATAATGGAATTTTCCCACTTACCCCAAACCTTTCCCCTTCTACAATTTATTTGCATAGACATCTCCATGGATCTTCTATAATGCTTACCTAAATCTGATGGAAAGTCAATCATTAAAGTGGTGGTAAATTACCTCTCTAAATATGTTCATTTTTATGTCTTGGCCCATCCTTAAACTACTTATGACATTACCAAAACATTCTTCAATAAAATATTATGCCTTCATATATTCTTAGATTCTATTGGATTTGATCATGACCTAGATTTTATAGGTCACTTCTAGTTAAAACTATTCAAGTGCATGTGTACCCATTTTAAAATGAGAATAAGTTACCAATCAATTATAAAAATATTAACAAGATTTAAGCGAATAAATATTATCCTCATATAAATATTAAGTAATTTTTCTTCCATATCCATAGTGTAAAAGTCTTTTCAAAAATTGATCTTTAGTTTGGGTATCATCATATTAATGTCGAACCTCGAGACATTTAGAATATAGTCTTAAAAATAAAGGAATGATTGATTGACTAGTTGGTTATGACTTTTAGATTAACTCATGTATAGAATTCATTCATTGATATGTTGAATGACATCCTTAGGCCCTTTACCTATGTCATTTTTAAATCTACCTTGATGACTTCTTAATCTTTAGAAAACATGGGATGAACATCTACACCATGTCGAGCTAGTGTTTCACATTTTCAAGAAACATATTTTTATGATAACATGAATAATTTTTAATTTTTCATACAAGAGATAAAATATTTGAGATACATTACACACATAAGGAGTGCATGTGTGAACCTGAACAAGATTCGAGTCATACAAGAATGGGAAACACTAAATAACTTTGCATCTGATTCAAATCTTCTCAAAATTAAAAAATTATACAAGAGATTTGTGTTTAATATTTATCTTTTGAACCAAGACAAAAAAAAGGTCAAACCGAATAAGGTCTCATCTAGTCAGCTTCATAATAAAGATAATTTTATGAACTAAAATTCAAGTTTTATTTTATGTTAGTACTTATGTTACTTGACTATACATTTGGAAGATCATCCAATTCATGCAGTAATAAAATTGTCTATCATAAATGGGTATTAACAACACAACAAATCCTAAAAATGAGTTAATTTATATTATAATGGATTAAACAACATATGATTATAATCAAAGATATTTTTAGAGTATATACTTATGTTAGATGATGAGGGAACAAATAGGAATTATGAGAGATAGTGATGGTCAATGATGGAGTGATGAGGGATGGTGATGGAGGGTTAGGGTCAATGAGGGAGTGGTTAGAGATGATGAGGGATGAGGAAATATTTATTAGTTATTATTAAGGATGAAGAGGGAGTGATTAGGGAAGATGAGGGATGGTGATAATCAATGGAGTGATTAGAGATGATGAGAGATAATGAAGGCTAATGAGGGAGTGATTAGGGATGATGAGTGATGAGGTGGAAGTGAATATGGATGAGGAAGTGGTTAGGAATGAGTAAAGAGTGATTAGAAATGAGGAAGGATATAGAGGGAGTGACTAGGGATGATGAGGGATAGTGAGGGTCAATAAAGGAGTGATTATGGATGATAACAGAGTGATTAGAGATGACTAAGGATAATGAGGGTCAATGGGGGAGTGATTAGGAACAATGAGATATGATGAGAGATTTATTAATGGTAATTATGGATGATTAATAAGTGACCAATGATGAGGGAGGGATGACGAACAAGTGAAATTAACACAAAGTGATCATTTGATGTGTGTCAATCATAAATATGACCTACACTGCCCCAATCACACCACTTTGGATCATGTTTAAAGTTAGTAGTTTTAAAACTTTAGTTTTGAAAAACTTAGGACTCCTATAAATGCCAATAATCAATTTGGAAGGTGTCAAAACCTAAAAAATGACTATATGTTTACCAAAAATGGATATTAATTGTAAAAGTTATGCATTGAAATCCCTAGGTTTAATACCTATATATTGAAAATGCCTAAGTATTGACTAGTTTGGATTTTGAAAAACTATTTTCCATATAATAAAGAATGCAATTATGAGACCAAATCTATCAGATGCAGAGTGACCCTAACAATAGAAACATGATCGCATTACTGATAACATAATCCTATTACTAATAACGTGATCTTGAAACTGATAACACGATTGTGTTACTAATTAACCAAGCTTCCCTCCATCTACATGTTAACTAATTTAATGTGAAAAATAATAGTAGTGTGATCATTTTATTACTTTTATAATAATTTTATTGCATTATCTAATAATATGATCACACTATCTAATAATGTGACCATGTTATCTATTAATGCAATCATGCTATTTGATTTTGAATTTAAATCCCACACCTTTTGGCTCAAGAATGGTTTGTATTCTCAAGCCAAAGACTTGGACCTATAAATCTAAACCTGAATCCAAGAGTTATGATTAAAAACAACAATATTCCACATTGATTGCCAATTATACTACAAATTTCAATGTGAAAATTTATAAACTTAATACCATCATGATGTATGAGTATGCTCTCCTCTTTTCAAATATATGATTTTTATAATTTTTGAACTAATTTAAGGTTTAAAAATATGTTGATCTCTATTTATACATTTTTTAGGCCACTACATGCCACAAACATACATGTCTATACATGTTCATGTAATTTGTCTTTCATTGATCCAATTGAAAAACAAATTATATGGTCATAATCTAGGACTAATTCTACACACATTAAAAAAATTGATTTTCATTTTTTTGAGCAAGTTAGGTGCATAACATGGATGGATATCCATTTATTATCAGTTTTAAGGATCTATTTACTTGAAAAATTCATAAAAAATTATATTCATTGAAAAAATATAGGTCACAAACTAGAATATCTTATCTAAATTTTCCCTAAAGGGTTTCAAATAATATTAAATGCTGCTCAAAAAAAGGTACGACACATGGCCATCTATCTACTCTATTTTCTTTAAAAAATAGGAGTTCCTCTTCAAATTTTAGATGTTTGACCCATTTATTCTTAACCATTTAAAAAAAAATGTTTTATAAACTAGACTCTAAATTCTACATTTCATATTCTTACACCATCTTCAAATTTGGAGTGTAGATATCTCAAATTATCTATAGAAGTTTAGATTTATGAAATTTCAAAAAAATCATGTCCATGGATAGGCCACTTTTTATCCCCCAACTTTATGCACTTACCCCATAACCAAATACTCAATCAATCCTTACTTTATTTTAAGACTATATTCCAAATGTCTAGAGGTTCAACATGAATATGATGATACTCAAAATTAAGATAAATTTTTGAAAATAATTCTACACCATGGATATGGTCATAAAATGCCTTAATATTTAGATGAGGATAATAGTTCTTCACTTTAATCTTGTTAAGATTTTTTAATTGATTAACAACCTTGGCACAAACAGTATTGGGATTTTGTAAGGCAATGATTTGGGCATGATGTTTCCATTATCCATAAGTTCATCGATCGACACTTGATCTATTCATTCTCTAGAAATGATATGTTGTATGAAGAGGTTTGAGGTAGAGGTGGTTAAGGGATCAAGTTAATAATATTATTTAGTGTAAAGTATGTAGGAACTTATTTAGGTGATTGAAACATATCCTTGTATTCATCTCGTTTATGGATAAATTATTTAATATTTGTCATTTTTGGATAAGCCACACTATGATATGGTGCCATAAGGATGTTATTAAATTTACTTCCTACCATAAAAATTATACTTCTTACTAGAAATGACAAGATTCTTGCACTTCCTAGCACTAATGAATGAAATCTTATGAACTAACTATGATATATGGTATTTAATATCATGAAAATATATCACAAAATTTCAAGTATTTCCTTCATCAAATACATTTAAATGGTAAATATATGGTTGACCACATGTAAAAAATCACACACCTCTAATGGTGAGATGGCACAAAAGATTGCATCTTTAAAAACTTTGATTTTGTACACCAAGTAACACTACTAGGTAATCCATTTATCAAGGACTAAATTAGAATATACACTCTCATGTGTTTATGGATGATGAATTAATTTCAAGTTAAATTTTTGAAGATATGATTTAGGAGAAATTAAATTCTTCTGGATTCTATTGTAAATGATGTAGTGTATTGGCTGACATTGATCTAAATTTGTCAATGAAAAAATATTTTTAATTCATATAATTTATTTTGGGGGATTTTATAGAGTTTTAATTTATGTCAGGGATGTGTCCAAGTGATTGGATGAAGTGTCTTGATATTCTAAGTGTCAATGACAAAGTGTGCAGTGTGCTTGTCCTAGTATACTTGAAGTAAGTCTAGTTGATCTTCAGTTTTGGAATGATTAGGGATGGGTTTGAGTTATTTATCATGTATAAGGGTTCCTATCAGAGGTTAAATATGATTGGAGAGATTTTGTAAGTGCATGGTATTCATCTTGTTCTTCATTATGTTCATTTTGGCATAATTGGTTCTATGATAGAAAAATTTGAGTAGGCATATTGAAGATGTTATATTTCACATGTGTGAAGGTTATAAGAGAATATTGATATATGATTGGATTCCCCTATAAAATTTCACCACGTGGTCCATGTTTTAGGTCATGAGGTTGAGTGGATAAAATTTTATTAAGGTACAAAGTTGGCTTCTCAGACAGAAGTTCACTATGTTCCCATATTTAGCCAATTTTGCAAAGGGAGATCTAACGGTGCACGTCTAATCACATCATAGATCTACATAATGAAATTAATCTGACCAAATAAGGATATAATTTCAATCATTATTCTTTTTAGGGATAAAATGGTGAGCTTGAAAATTGTCAAATAAATATCAATGATGAACAGGTGTTCATACATGCATATCAATGATCTATATTAAGTCAAATAGGTTAAAGTGATAGATGTTTAATGAAGTTAAAGTCTAGAATAATCTTGAATATATAAATGGAGTGTATTTTTTACAAATTATTAGGAAGTATAAATATTATAATAAGTGTTTTATGTTTAATAGTGAGCAAAGGTAAAGACCAAGCTAATCTGAGGAGATCGATAGTGCATATTTGGTCATAGTTGTTAGGGAGCACGAAATGAGGTTAAAGTGATAGATGTTTAGCATATTAAATATCAAGTTAGATTCAAGGAATATAGATGATGGATATTTTTTTCAAGCTATGAGAGGGCATGAGATGATGATAAAGTGTTTGATGTTTAACTGTGACTGTTGGCATTTAAATTAGCAAAAGGGAAAATTAGTCTATAGGATTTTACTCATATCATTTGATCCAGGATGAATTTCTTGGTGTAGTAAAAATAAAATTATAGATAAATTCAAGGCACATTTAGTGAATCTATTTATAAGTTTTGAATGTTTTGTTAGGTTGTGGAGCTAAAAGCTTCACTGATGCAGACATGGAGAAGGCCATTGGAGGAGTTGCTGGAGTGTCACAGACACCGGCGTCGGTCAGGCCAACCGATGTCGGCAAGTAGGAGACAAGAAGCAACCGGCGTCGGTCAGAGATCAGCCAGCATCAGCGACCCCCAGGTGGACAGGGACCAACGTCGGTCACTTGTGTGGTTTGATTGTGAGTATATTATGGGCAGTTGGTTGAAAAACCATGTGTTTGCATGTTTAGAGCTAATTATAGACTGAGAGCTGTGGATCTAATTATTGTATTAGGTGTCTAATTATTGTTTGGATGAGATCTATATAATAGACTCATGGTTGTATTGTAAACTAGTGCTAGGGAGTAAGAGAGCATTATTATAAGCTCCTTCTGTGTGTGAGGTAGAGCAATGGTGTGTTCCTCCTAGTGCCACAGTACCAAGGTGGGTACTGGTTTGGAGAATCAGCAGGGTTCTTCAGGGGTGTATGATCTTGGTCATCAGGTGAGCATGGCTTCTATTGGAGATTTACATGGTAAGTAAGATCATTGATATGTAGGTGTATGTGTGTGTAAGGTCAAGGTTCACAGGTGTGCAGAACTAGCTTGATCTATAGGTTGAAGATCAGATAGGACAACAACACAACAGGGAGCAGTATCAGGAGAGATCTACTTGGAGTACAGGTGTGTACTTGTGGAGTGCATGGAGCACTTGTGGAGTGCGTGGAGCATAGGTATAAGGTGAACACCAACTCAGTGTGTGAGTTGGGTGTTGGGACCTAAGAGAGAGAGCTTTGAGGAGAGAATTAATGCTCACTTGAGGTGTGGGAAGCCTCTGAAGAGGTGGTGGAGAAGAAGTGGCATCTTCTTTATTGTATTCTTTTCTGTATGAGTATTAATACAAGTTGTGTATTGTCTCTCATATCTTGTGTTATTTTTGGATTCTAGTTACTTGTTGATTCTGGTTATTTCTGCATATTAAGTTGCTTGTATTTGGTAATCAATTGTGTGCTTCCGGTGTTTCATATTCCCAACACATGGTATTAGAGCTAAGGTTGTAGGAAGCGGTTTTGTGTTTGGTTACAGGTCACTCTCAGGGGTTTCTGATTGAGTGGGAGTAGAGCAATGGCAAAAAAAAGTAAGCTAAGGATGGAGGAGTTGAAAAGCACAGATGGTGACTTATGGTCCGATGGAAAGAAAGAGCAGGTAAAAGAAAATTGTTGGTTTGTGAAAGATCAACATGGAGGAATTGAAGAAGCAGATGTTGCAGGTGATGTGGCACAAGATGCTCTGGGAGGTTTCTTGGATAAAGTTGAATCTTGTCTTACAGATTCAGTTGCCTCTTTCCATGCAGCCCTAGGTAGAGGAGCTGGTGAGCCTTGCCAAAGAATTGGCAAAGGGGAAGTGAAGCTAAAATTACAGGCGGCCAACACATGGGTGTTGAAGGAGGTCATGCAAGTCCCAGGTTTAGAGATGTGGCTAATTTCTTCAGAAGAGTTGGGTGATGAGAGATGCATGAGAACTCTCATAGCGAATGCACTTGAATTAGCTGGTGCTAAGAAAATAGGTACTCTTTATCTACTTGTTTATATTACTAGTTCTTCTTTTATTATGGAGACGTGGCTTCGTAGCCTTGGTCACATGAGCAGAAAGGAGATGCATGTTCTTAAGCGGAAGATAGATATATTTGATAGGCTTAAGAATTGGAAAGCCATGGTGTTCTTGGAGGAGATGGCAGATAGAGACCAGTGGATGGGGTTGGATACTTCTGAGCAGGACAGTTTGGACATGGGACTTGATTCAAAGGAGCTCGTGGGTAAAAAGTCATCACTCACAGGAAACACAGGTACCAGCGTTAGTAGGAAAATCGATGTCGGTAGTATGCAAGACCAACGTCGGTCATGAGGACTGACGTCGGCACAGGAGGACACCGACATCGGCAGGTTGGTAGTCAAGACAGGCATAGGAACCGATGTCGGTCGGATGCAGACTGTGTGGTGACCGAGGTCGGTCACTGTAACAAATTTTGGGTGGACAACACGCTGTCAAGGAGTCTCAAACACCCATACAGAGGACTGAAGACGTAAGTAGGCCTCAAATTTTTTGTTCCTCTTCTTTATACTAGTTGCTAACTGTAGAGCAAGAAGGATCCAGGAAACAGTGGGAGCGTGGCATGGAGAGATTACAGAACGAGATGGGAGATTTGGTAGGGTTGTCAGCTGGTATGTTAGCACTGCAAGATGAATGGATTCCTTAGTTGAAAAATAGAGAGAATGGATACGTGAGATGGAAGGCCAAGTTATACGATCTTGAGGAGCTGCAGGATAGTGGTATAGGTTTTGACAGGTGGAGGACGAAGCATGGCTTCATTCAATGTCAGGTAACTACTATGGTTTGCCTTACCAGGTGGATGATGAGTCATGACATCATTCTATTACTATATGTGGATGGTATGTTTGCTAGCAGGATTTTACATACAGGGTGTTGTTGAGCTAAGGGGTAAGATTAGTTCAGTGGTTTGCTATGAAGAATTTGGAGCAGCAAAATTCTTCGGCATGGGAGACATGGGAGATCACAGGGTGATTTTGTTTCCAGTGGGAGCTGATGTGAATCAGGTGTTGGCAAGGTTCAGGATGTAGAATCGGAGCACACTAAGGGCTGGACAGTTCAGTGTCCAAAATCACATGAGGTCTAGTATAGACCTAAGTTTTCCCAAGTAGTGGGTGTTGTCAGAGAGTTAAGAGCCAATTCGGAGAAGTGGATTCTTAGGTATTTGAGACAGACCAGCAGCAGGGATTCATGTTATTTAGGGTCAGGACTTTACTACATGTGTTTGTAGGTTTGGATGCGGTAGGGTACTCGGATGATAGGAGGTACACCACAGGTTGTGTGGTGGGTTATCTTCAGGGTTGAGCTTGAAGAGGAATACAAACCAAAAAATAGATTAGACAAGGTATAGGTATAGGTACAGTGCATCTGTTTATCTCCAAGTGGGAGATTATTAGGTTGTGGAGCTAAAAGCTTCACTGATGCAGACATGGAGAAGGCCATTGGAGGAGTTGCTGGAGTGTCACAGACACCGGCGTCGGTCAGGCCAACCGACGTCGGCAAGTAGGAGACAAGAAGCAACCGGCGTCGGTCAGAGATCAGCCAGCGTCAGCGACCCCCAGGTGGACAGGGACCAACGTCGGTCACTTGTGTGGTTTGATTGCGAGTATATTATGGGCAGTTGGTTGACAAACCATGTGTTTGCATGTTTAGAGCTAATTATAGACTGAGGGCTGTGGATCTAATTATTGTATTAGGTGTCTAATTATTGTTTGGATGAGATCTATATAATAGACTCATGGTTGTATTGTAAACTAGTGCTAGGGAGTAAGAGAGCATTATTATAAGCTCCTTCTGTGTGTGAGGTAGAGCAATGGTGTGTTCCTCCTAGTGCCACAGTACCAAGGTGGGTACTGGTTTGGAGAATCAGCAGGGTTCTTCAGGGGTGTATGATCTTGGTCATCAGGTGAGCATGGCTTCTATTGGAGATTTACATGGTAAGTAAGATCATTGATATGTAGGTGTATGTGTGTGTAAGGTCAAGGTTCACAGGTGTGCAGAACTAGCTTGATCTATAGGTTGAAGATCAGATAGGACAACAACACAACAGGGAGCAGTATCAGGAGAGATCTACTTGGAGTACAGGTGTGTACTTGTGGAGTGCATGGAGCACTTGCGGAGTGCGTGGAGCATAGGTATAAGGTGAACACCAACTCAGTGTGTGAGTTGGGTGTTGGGACCTAAGAGAGAGAGCTTTGAGGAGAGAATTAATGCTCACTTGAGGTGTGGGAAGCCTCTGAAGAGGTGGTGGAGAAGAAGTGGCATCTTCTTTATTGTATTCTTTTCTGTATGAGTATTAATACAAGTTGTGTATTGTCTCTCATATCTTGTGTTATTTTTGGATTCTAGTTACTTGTTGATTCTGGTTATTTCTGCATATTAAGTTGCTTGTATTTGGTAATCAATTGTGTGCTTCCGGTGTTTCATATTCCCAACACATGGTATTAGAGCTAAGGTTGTAGGAAGCGGTTTTGTGTTTGGTTACAGGTCACTCTCAGGGGTTTCTGATTGAGTGGGAGTAGAGCAATGGCAAAAAAAAGTAAGCTAAGGATGGAGGAGTTGAAAAGCACAGATGGTGACTTATGGTCCGATGGAAAGAAAGAGCAGGTAAAAGAAAATTGTTGGTTTGTGAAAGATCAACATGGAGGAATTGAAGAAGCAGATGTTGCAGGTGATGTGGCACAAGATGCTCTGGGAGGTTTCTTGGATAAAGTTGAATCTTGTCTTACAGATTCAGTTGCCTCTTTCCATGCAGCCCTAGGTAGAGGAGCTGGTGAGCCTTGCCAAAGAATTGGCAAAGGGGAAGTGAAGCTAAAATTACAGGCGGCCAACACATGGGTGTTGAAGGAGGTCATGCAAGTCCCAGGTTTAGAGATGTGGCTAATTTCTTCAGAAGAGTTGGGTGATGAGAGATGCATGAGAACTCTCATAGCGAATGCACTTGAATTAGCTGGTGCTAAGAAAATAGGTACTCTTTATCTACTTGTTTATATTACTAGTTCTTCTTTTATTATGGAGACGTGGCTTCGTAGCCTTGGTCACATGAGCAGAAAGGAGATGCATGTTCTTAAGCGGAAGATAGATATATTTGATAGGCTTAAGAATTGGAAAGCCATGGTGTTCTTGGAGGAGATGGCAGATAGAGACCAGTGGATGGGGTTGGATACTTCTGAGCAGGACAGTTTGGACATGGGACTTGATTCAAAGGAGCTCGTGGGTAAAAAGTCATCACTCACAGGAAACACAGGTACCAGCGTTAGTAGGAAAATCGATGTCGGTAGTATGCAAGACCAACGTCGGTCATGAGGACTGACGTCGGCACAGGAGGACACCGACATCGGCAGGTTGGTAGTCAAGACAGGCATAGGAACCGATGTCGGTCGGATGCAGACTGTGTGGTGACCGAGGTCGGTCACTGTAACAAATTTTGGGTGGACAACACGCTGTCAAGGAGTCTCAAACACCCATACAGAGGACTGAAGACGTAAGTAGGCCTCAAATTTTTTGTTCCTCTTCTTTATACTAGTTGCTAACTGTAGAGCAAGAAGGATCCAGGAAACAGTGGGAGCGTGGCATGGAGAGATTACAAAACGAGATGGGAGATTTGGTAGGGTTGTCAGCTGGTATGTTAGCACTGCAAGATGAATGGATTCCTTAGTTGAAAAATAGAGAGAATGGATACGTGAGATGGAAGGACAAGTTATACGATCTTGAGGAGCTGCAGGATAGTGGTATAGGTTTTGACAGGTGGAGGACGAAGCATGGCTTCATTCAATGTCAGGTAACTACTATGGTTTGCCTTACCAGGTGGATGATGAGTCATGACATCATTCTATTACTATATGTGGATGGTATGTTTGCTAGCAGGATTTTACATACAGGGTGTTGTTGAGCTAAGGGGTAAGATTAGTTCAGTGGTTTGCTATGAAGAATTTGGAGCAGCAAAATTCTTCGGCATGGGAGACATGGGAGATCACAGGGTGATTTTGTTTCCAGTGGGAGCTGATGTGAATCAGGTGTTGGCAAGGTTCAGGATGTAGAATCGGAGCACACTAAGGGCTGGACAGTTCAGTGTCCAAAATCACATGAGGTCTAGTATAGACCTAAGTTTTCCCAAGTAGTGGGTGTTGTCAGAGAGTTAAGAGCCAATTCGGAGAAGTGGATTCTTAGGTATTTGAGACAGACCAGCAGCAGGGATTCATGTTATTTAGGGTCAGGACTTTACTACATGTGTTTGTAGGTTTGGATGCGGTAGGGTACTCGGATGATAGGAGGTACACCACAGGTTGTGTGGTGGGTTATCTTCAGGGTTGAGCTTGAAGAGGAATACAAACCAAAAAATAGATTAGACAAGGTATAGGTATAGGTACAGTGCATCTGTTTATCTCCAAGTGGGAGATTGTTAGGTTGTGGAGCTAAAAGCTTCACTGATGCAGACATGGAGAAGGCCATTGGAGGAGTTGCTGGAGTGTCACAGACACCGGCGTCGGTCAGGCCAACCGACGTCGGCAAGTAGGAGACAAGAAGCAACCGGCGTCGGTCAGAGATCAGCCAGCGTCAGCGACCCCCAGGTGGACAGGGACCAACGTCGGTCACTTGTGTGGTTTGATTGCGAGTATATTATGGGCAGTTGGTTGACAAACCATGTGTTTGCATGTTTAGAGCTAATTATAGACTGAGAGCTGTGGATCTAATTATTGTATTAGGTGTCTAATTATTGTTTGGATGAGATCTATATAATAGACTCATGGTTGTATTGTAAACTAGTGCTAGGGAGTAAGAGAGCATTATTATAAGCTCCTTCTGTGTGTGAGGTAGAGCAATGGTGTGTTCCTCCTAGTGCCACAGTACCAAGGTGGGTACTGGTTTGGAGAATCAGCAGGGTTCTTCAGGGGTGTATGATCTTGGTCATCAGGTGAGCATGGCTTCTATTGGAGATTTACATGGTAAGTAAGATCATTGATATGTAGGTGTATGTGTGTGTAAGGTCAAGGTTCACAGGTGTGCAGAACTAGCTTGATCTATAGGTTGAAGATCAGATAGGACAACAACACAACAGGGAGCAGTATCAGGAGAGATCTACTTGGAGTACAGGTGTGTACTTGTGGAGTACGTGGAGCACTTGTGGAGTGCGTGGAGCATAGGTATAAGGTGAACACCAACTCAGTGTGTGAGTTGGGTGTTGGGACCTAAGAGAGAGAGCTTTGAGGAGAGAATTACTGTTCACTTGAGGTGTGGGAAGCCTCTGACGAGGTGGTGGAGAAGAAGTGGCATCTTCTTTATTGTATTCTTTTCTGTATGAGTATTAATACAAGTTGTGTATTGTCTCTCATATCTTGTGTTATTTCTGGATTCTAGTTACTTGTTGATTCTAGTTATTTCCGCATATTAAGTTGCTTGTATTTGGTAATCAATTGTGTGCTTCTGGTTGTTAATATCCCAACATGTTTGTATATCCAAATTTATTAAGCTCCAAAGTTAACTATGTGTTTGACCATGTTTTGTAAGTGACTCGAGAAGGATGTTTGAGTTATTCAGATGTTTCAAGGTGACTTAGATATTGGAGAGAATTTTAGACTACCTAAGGATGATGTTTATGTATTTTGTATATATAACCAATCCATTTTCAATATGAATACATGTTGAGAATTTTATTATTTGTTTGTTTATGGTGTTCTTGTGTACAAGGCTAATGTTTGAGTATATTGAGCATACATAGAGGTGTGTAATTATTATTTAATCATTTAAGGATTTATAAGAGGTCACGTGGAGTGGAAATATACATTTTAAGTGATATTGTGTTCTTTTTTTACTCAATGGAGTGTTAAATGGGTGAATAGGTCTCTATGAGTTGTATAAAGACTACTAATGCCTAATTAAAAGGTGTAAATGCTTAAGGGTGACCCATGGATGATTTAGCCAACCTATGTGGATGGTATTGAGATATTTTATATGAAGTAAGGGATAAGGATAGTATTATTACTAACCTAAACATTGATAATCATGAAGACTCTATAAATCATGAAATCAAAAGTGATGGTTTCTAGACTTAGAAGAAGAGGTGTGTGTGAGTATTGTAGAGTGAAGGAAAGAAGAAAGGGTTTGTAACTAGTGGATGGGTTTTATATTAAAATAGGTTTATGATTGTGTGTATGACTTATACATCATATTTTTTATGTTATAATAGTGCTCTTGTAGTTTTAAATATTGAGGATGAGCGAAGAGGTCTAGAGTGATCCAAAAGAATGTTTTAGATGCCTTGAGTGTGAGCTAAGGATAAATGATGTCTATGTGAGATTGGTGTTTTATTTGAGAGGTAGATCAGAGTGTGGTCTATGTGTATAACCATTTGTTCATATTGTTGAGGATGTGACAAATTTTTTGCTGAGAAGTTTAGAGTGATCTACAAAGTGGTTTTGGATATTTGTGAGTGTGTGAAGAAGTGAAGGGGGTTATACTTAATGGGTGTCTCCATCAGATTGGAAAGCAATCAATCATTGAGATATGTTAATATCATAGGTGTTGTGAGGGTGATCAACATCTAGGTAAAAATGACTTGACCATCTTAGGGGTAGGTACTCCTTGTGAAATAGGTGTTTCACTAAAATAAGGTCAAAAGGACTTGACCATCCTAGGGGTAGGCTCTCCTTATGAAACAAGTGTTTCACTAAATTTAGGTCAAAGGGACTTGACCATCCTAGGGTAAGGTTCTCCTTGTGAAATAGGTGTTTCACTAAATTTAGGTTAGAAGGACTTGACCATCCTAGGGGTAGGTGCTCCTTATGGAACAGGTGTTTCACTAAAATCTCATGTTTGCATACTTACTATAGGACAAGTAGTCAATGTGTTTTTAAGAATGAGAGTTGGTTTTATTCCCAAAGAGGGTTTCCCACATATATCTTTAGTTTTTTGTGTGATCTTGGATTATCTATTGTTCATTAATATAAACATCTTGAATACTTCATGAATGGTTGTATTGAATGCTTGAGTATCTGAAGGGTTTGGAAATTTAATTGGATTATTTTCCACCACTAATTCACCCCCCCCCACCTCTTAGTGGTTTTCACCTATAAAAATTGGTATCATAGCCAATCCTTTGCTAAAGGCTTGACAACTTCAAGGTGATCCAAGATACAATATGGGTAGTCATCAAATACAGGGAGGTTTTTACACTAAGCAAGCACTGATGTTTAATGGATCTAATTACGATTTTTAAAGTGAAAGGATGAGGACCTACATAATTTACCTAGGTTTGACACTTGGTAATATTTTTTGGATGGTTATTATTCACCTACTACTTCTCCATATAGTGATGTAAATAAGAAGTTGTTTGAGAGAAATTCTAAGGTAATAAATGTTATCACTTGTGGTCTTTCAGAGATTAAATACACCAAGGTAATCCATTGCATATCTACCAAATAAATGTGGGATAATTTGAATATTATTTATGAAGGAGATTCAAAGGTTAAGTTTTATAAATTACAAACTCACTGAAGACAATTAAAGAGTCTCAAGATGAAGGGAAACTATTTTATGGCATCTTTTCTATAGAGAGTTGATGAGATTGTGAACATCATCAGAGGTCTTAGAGAGAATATTAAAGATGATACTATATTAAAAAATGTATTAAGGTGTTTATCCCTCAAATTATATTCAAATTTGTTTATTTTAGAAGAAATTCATGATCTTACTCAGTTGAAGATGGATGAATTGCATGGCATCCCTACTGCCTATGAGATGAGAATAAATGATGATATACCACCAAAGAAGGAGTCATCATTAAAGATAGAAATGAAGCCAAAGAAGAAGTTCCAAGGTAATAATATCAAGGAGGATGACATATATTATATTGATGAAGATGAACTAATTGCTTTGTTTACAAGGAAATTGAAAATAGGGTTAGGTAAGTATAATGGTAAACTACCCTTTAGATGCTTCAATTATGGAGAAGTAGGATATTTTGCTAATAATTGCCCTCATAAGCATAAAAATAATGATGATGAAGAGCATGGTGAAGACCAAGATGAAGACAAGAAGAAATACAAGTTTGATAAAAGGAAGAAAGGATTTAGAAACTGTGACAACAAGAAGTCCTTCAAGAACAAGAAGAGTATCTACACTAATAAAGATTGCAACTCATTAGATAAGAGTGAAGATAGTGACTCAAAGTATGTTCACGAAGATGATGGTCCTGTTAAAGATGAATACCTCTTCATGGCTGAGGAAGGACGTTGCTCATATCAAAAGGAGTCTACTTAGAGTGATTAAGATGATGATAAAGATGAGGTGGACTTTGAGAATAAATTGATGAATTATCTTGAAGAACTAAAGATTTAGAATAAAGTTAACAAGAAAATGAAGAAATAAATCAAGGAATATGGATGGATTCCCATATGAAAGGTGATCATGTGGTCCATGTTTTAGGTCATGAGGTTGAGTAGAGCAAAAGTTACTATGGCACAAAGTTATCTTCTCAGACATAATTTCACTAACATCCCATACTTAGCCAATTTTGCAAAGGGAGATCTAATGGTATGTGTTTAATCGCATCATAGATCTACAACATAAAATTAATATAACTAGATAAGGATCTAATGATGAGATTTATTCTTATCATAGATCTAATGATGAGCGTGAAACCTATTAGATAAATATCAATGGTGAGCAGGTGTTTTTACATACAAATCAATGATGTGTATTGAATCAAAAAGGTCAAAGTGATAGATGTTTAATGAAGTTAAAGTATAGGCTAATCTAGAAGAGATTGATGAAGTGTATTTGTTCCATATTATCAAGAAGCATCAAGATGATAACAAATGTTCAATTTTTTACAGTGAGTAAAGGTAAAGACCACGATAATCTGAGGATATTGATGGTGCATATTTGGTCAAAGTTACCAGGGAGAATGAGATGAGGTCAAAGTGATAAATATTTAGCATAGTTAAATATTAGGCTATGTTTTAAGAATACCAATGATTCATATTTGTTCAATCTATGAGAGGGCATGATGATGACAAAGTGTTCAATGTTTAACTGTGACTGTTGGCATTTAAATTAGCAAAGGGAAAAAATAGTCTGCATTATTTTGCTCATATCTTTTGATCCAGGATGAATTTATTGATTAAAAAAATAAAATTTGTATATAATTTTAGGTCACATCTATTGAATCTAGTTATAATTTTTGAATGTTTCAAAAGCTAAATTTATTAAGCTCCAAAGTTGACTATGTGTTTGATCATGTTTTGTAAGTGACTTGAGAAGGATGTTTGAGTTGTTTTGATGGTATTTTTATTTTTCAAGGTAACTTATCTATTAGAGAGTGGTGTAGAATCCTTGATGATGATCATTATATACTTTTTAGATTTGACCAATCCATATTCAATATGAATAAATGCTTATAAGTTGATTATTTATTTATTCATGGTGTTCTTGTGTACAAGGATGATTTTTGCATAGATTGAGCATCCACAAAGGTATGTGATTATTAAACTCATTTTAAGATGTTTAAAAGGTCATGTGGAGTGGACCTATACATTTAGAAGTGATCTTATGTTCTTGTTTTACTTAATGGAGTGCTAAATGGGTGAATAGGTCTCTATGAGACCTATAAGGGCTAATAAGGCCTAATTGAAAGGCGTATATACTTAAGGGTGACTTATGGATGCTTTGACAAACCTATGTGGATGGAATTGGGATATGTTATATGCCTTAAGAGATAATTCAAGTCTTATAGATAACCTAGATGTTGAAAATTATGAAGACTCTATAAATGGTGAAATCAAAAGTGATGGTTTCTAGACTTGGAAGAAGAGGTGTGTGTGAGTGTCGTAGAGTGAAGGAAAGAAGAAAGTGTTTGTACCCAGTGGATGGGTTGTAGATAAAATTAGATTGATGACTATGTGTATGACTTATATTTCATATTTATGATGTCATAATAGTGCTCTTGCAAGTTTAAATATTGAGGATGAGCGAAGAGGTCTAGAGTGATCCAAAAGGATGTATTAGATGCCTCAAATGTGAGTGAAGTATAGATGATGTATGTGTGATCTTGGTGGTTGATTTGAGAGGTAGATCAGAATGTGGTCTATGTGTATGACCATTTGGTCATATTTTTGAGGATGTGACAAAGTTTAAGCTGAGAAGTATAGAGTGATCTAAAAGTTAGTTTTGGATGTTTGTGAGTGTGTGAAGAAGTGAAGGGGTTGAATTTGTAGGGTGTCTCAATCATATTGGTAGACAATCCATTATCAGTGGATGTTTAGATCATAGGTGTTGGTAGGGTTCTCAACATCTAGGCTAGAATGACTTGACCATCCTAGGGGTAGGTGCTCCTTTTAAACCAAATGTTTCAATAAATTTAGGTCAGAAAGACTTGAACATCCTAGGGGTAGGTTCCCCTTGTGAAACAAGTGTTTCAATAAGTTTAGGTGAAAAGGACTTGACCATATTATGGGTAGGTACTCCTTTTGAAATAGGTGTTTCACTAAATTCAGGTTAGAAGGACTTGACCATCCTAGGGTCAGGTGCTCCTTGTGGAACATGTATTTCACTAAAGTCTCATGTTTACATACTTCTTATAGGCTAAGTAGTCCATGTGTTTGTAGGCTTGAGAGTGGTTTTAATTCCCTATGAGGTTTTTACACATAGATATTTTGGTGTGTGTGTGATCTTGCATTATCTATTGTTCATTGCTATAAAAATCTTTAATGCTTCATGAATGGTTGTATTGAATGCTTAAGTATTTAAAAGGTTTGGAAATTAAATTGGATTTTTTTCCTCCATTGATTCACCCACCCTCCTCTCAGTGGTTTTTACCTATAATAATTGGTATCAAATCCAGTCCTTTGGAAAAGGCTTGAGAGCTTGTAGGTGATCCAAGGTACAATATAGGTAGCCATCAAATGTAGAGAGGTTTTTCCACTAAGAAATCATGTTCAATGGATCTAATTATTCTTTTTGGAGTACAAGGATTAGTACCTATAGCATGTCCCTAAGGTTTGACACTTTGAAATATGTTATGGATGTTATTCTACACCTACTACTCCTCCATCTAGTGTTGTAGATAATAAGCTATTTGAGAGAAATTCTAAAGCAATGAATGCTATCACTTATGGTCTTTTAGAGACTGAATACAAAAAGGGAATCCATTGCATATATTTTAAGGAAATGTGGGATACATTAAAGACTATTTATGAAGGAGATTAAAAGGTTAAGTTAGCCAAATTGCAAACTCATTGAAGACAATTTGAGAGTCGCATGATGAAGGAAGAAGATTCTATAACATCCTTTCTATAGAGAGTTGATGAGATTATCAACATCATCAAAGTTATTAGAGATAATATTGAAGAAGCTACTATAGTAACAAAAAAGTATTAAGGTCTCTATCCCTCAAATTTGATTTAAAAGTGTTTACCATAGAAGAAACTCATGATCTTACTCAGTTGAATATGGATGAATTGCATGGCATCCTTACTACCTATTAAATGAGAATAAATGATGATATACCACCAAAGAAGGAAGTAAAATTCAAGATAGAAATAAATCCAAAGAAGAAGTTCTAAGGTTAGAAATTCAAGGAGGATGACATATCAGATATTGATAAAGATAAACTAATTACTTTGTTTACAAGGAAATTAAAAATAGGGTCAGGCAAGTATAAGGGCAAACTACCCTTCAAATGCTTCAATCATGGAGAGGTTGGACATTTTGATAATAATTTCCCTCTTAAGCATAATAAAAATGATGATGAAGAGCATGGTGAAGGCCAAGATGAAGACAAGAAGACATACAAGTCTGATAAAAGGAAGAAAGGATTTATTAAATATGACATCAAGAAGAAGTCTTTCAAGAACAAGAAGAGTCTATACACCAATAAAGATTGCAGCTCATCAGATGAGAGTGAAGATAGTGACTCAGAGCATGGTCTTGAAGATGATGGTCATGTTGAATATAAAGACCTCTTCATGGCTGAGGAAGGAAGTTGCTAATATCAAAAGGAGTCTACTTGGAGTGATTTAGATGATGATAAAGTTAAGGTGGACTGTGAGACTAAATTGATGAATTCTCTTAAATAATTAAACATTGAGAATAAAATTAATAAGAAGATGAAGTCACAAATCAAGGACTATGAGGAACAATTCAGTGTGTTTGAAGTAAGAATGAATGAAAACACCTAGGAGCATAAAAATATAGTCAAGAATATTAGTTATAAATTGGAAATCCTATCTACAATCCTAAAAGTTAAAGAAAGATGAGTGTTCAAGGTATGTAATTTAAATTGAGTCACTAAAATCTAAATTATAGAAGTCTTCAAGCAAGGATAAATAATTTTTCAAGTTTGGTCAAATTTCTAATGATCTAGATGATCTCTTAAAGAGTCAAAAGTTTGTTAGTGACAGATCTGGATTGGGTTTCAATGAAGAGTCCACATTTTATTCTCAAGTTGACATGAAGGTTAATGAGAGAAAGGTGGATCAGCCCTTGAAATTCATCAATCAGTCAAGAAATAATGGTGCAAATAGATTGAAGAAAAATCAGGTGAGAGAACCTAATGCTATTAGGCATGTAAACTTTAATGGTTATTATTTTACCTACAATAAGTTTGGGCATAGAGATAGAGAATGAAATAGACCTATTAGAAATTAAATTGCATGGAACTATGATGGGGGAATAATTCAAAAGGTGTGAACAAATTTAAGTGCTTCAAACATCTTGATGAGGGACATTTTCCAAAGCATTGTCTAAATAAGGTAAGGTAAGGTAAGTCTTATTCGAAAGGAGTGGCTTTTTTCAATTGTCAAAAGAATGGACATATTGTAATATTTTTTTATAATTAGGAAATGTAGGATAAACTTCTTGCAAAAGGTATAGTGTACTTCAACTATCAAGAGAGAGGTCACATTGCTAGATTATGTAAGCAAAGGCCTACATGATAAAATAGGTTTAATTAGGCTCTTAGAGTGCAAGAAAGAAGGTAAGCTAACTCATGGAAACCAAAGGTGGTAATTGTGATTCATGATGAATCTTCAAGTCTAATTAATCTATTTTATATAATGTAAAATTCTATAGAAGTTGGAGAGTAACAAGGGCTCTCATTATCTACTCATGTTATGAAAGAAGAGACCAAGCTCAAAGAAAAAAATAAGGTGTTGGTTGAGGATAGTTATAAGGTGTGGATGGATTCAAGAGAAAATCCTTATATTATTGAGCAAGTTTCATGAAAATAACATAAATTTTCAATGCCCATTGATGATGTTCTTTCTTTACTTGAAAAGGTATGTCATGAATATTTGTTTTCCCCATATGTTGTCAATCCAATCTTAGAAGAAAAGGAGAATATTGTATTGGATGAGCATGTTGCTTATATAAAGATTAAGAAGAATAAGAAGAAGAAATATCAGTATCAGAAGACCATGAAGGAGAAGGAATATGAGGAGTTATGGGCAACTCCTAGTTTCACACTGTTCTAAGACATTGTGAGTTAGGGTGTCTCTCTCTAGGCTTCAAGGAGACACTTAAAAAGCAAGAGGAAGCATGGTGGATGTCAGTTGAGATTTGGTTGATATTGTAGGACAATAAAATTCATGAGAATATGTGATTCATTAAGGGGGAGTAACAAATTCATAATCCTGTTTCAGATGTTGTGGTGAATTATGTGTTCTAGAAGTATTCAGGGACTTTGGTCCTAATGGTGAGTTTCTATCATTTTTTAATAGATGGAGGAGTTGGTCAAAGGTAGAGAATGAATAATATAATGATATTTTTATACTAATAATGAGTTAAAGTTCATTCAAAGTGGTTTCAAATGTTTGTTTTGTCAAAAAAAGTGTTTTATAACCATTTGTCTGAGATGACCCTTTTGGTCAGTGGTCTTTGCCTCGAAGGAGCTTGAAGTGTGAATTTGATGTTTTCAAGTTATAATAAGGCATGATTTTGGTGTTTTTAGTTATATTAGGTATGTCTAGGTGTAATTTATGCTATGTTAGTGTCATAATTATGTCATGGTATGTTTTTGCCGTTATAGCTTGATGTTTGCTATGTATGCTTAGTCTACAGGGCTAGATTGAAGGTTTCATGTGGCAAAGGAGGATTTATGATTTTTCAAGATGATATTTTTGTAGATAAAGGTATTTTAACCTTATTATTACATGCTCTAGGTGATTTTGTGGTCTAAAGGTATGTTGAAGTCAAATTGGAGATTTTTTAGTGCTCTCGATTTTCTCAATTTTGGCTTAACCGAAAGTAAGCCTAAAATGGGTTACGGGATGTATTGGTTCCAAAAATTATGGAGGATAAAATATTGGAATATAATTATGTGGTGGTTGTCTCTAGGTGCAAAATAATTTTTAGAGGTGGGCATTGACAAGAAGGAGTTTTTTTGACCCTATTTGTTTTGAGATTCTAAAGTTTTGGGCTATGCGAGAAAAGTGGTTTGTCTTATGAGTTAAGGTCTAAGGATTCTTAATAGGTTGAATGGGACAAATGGGTTTTCAAATCAAGATTTATAGATATTTGAAGGTTTGTGGTTTTAAAACTATTCAAGTTTTGGTCAAAATGGAGGTCTAATTGGCTAGTAGATTTGTGAAGGAAGTATGTTATAGAGAATGAGCTAGGTGATAAAAATTGGTATGCTTAAATGGGAATACAAGAATTATCTATATATATGAAGTTTTAGGTCTTCAAAGTGTGAATACTAAAATTTGTGGGATCTAAAAGTTCTAGGTAGGGCTTCAAAGAGTCTAGACAGGCCTAGTGTGAAGATTCGATGTTTTTACTCAATTTCTCCAAAAGAGAAAGGCATGAGTGTTTCAAGGTGATTTATCAAGTTTAGTTCTAACATGTTTTCTATTTGGTGAATGGCATGAAGTTCTATTAGTTTTCCTTGAGGTCACTTGAGAGAGAAGGATAGTAAGCATGTGTGGTGGTTTTTCATGGTGGGTAGAGATCTAAAGATGCTCAAGAGGTGAAATGGATCAGATATCTTAGGGGAGTCCCTATTAGATGTTTATTTGTGAGTTCCATCATATTTTAGTGATTTGGTGTGTAATTTCTTCATTGGTTTCAATGATTAGTTGAAAGAGTATTGGCATATATCAAGAAGAAGTTGTAAAGGCAAGAAGATGTAGGCTCAAGTTAATGGGGAGTTTGTAACATATTTATAAGGTGGTCCTCTCCTATTGGTGGTCTTTTTAGGTCCTAAAGATCAGTTTTTTCCAACTTTATCATTGTGTCAAAGGGGGAGAAGGTTCCCATTGTCTGAGAAGGAAGGTGAACTATATGATGGGTGTTGACATCAATGACAAAGGGGTATATTGTTAGAGAATTTTTAGTGATGTCATGGTGTTCATGTGAGTAGATGAAATGTCTTGACAGTCTAAGTGTCAATGACAAAGTGTGCAGTGTGTTTGTCCTAGTATGCTTGAAGTAGGCTTGGTTGATCTTCAATGTTGGCATGATTATAGATGGGTCTGAAGTATTGAGAATGTGTGAGGGTAACTATCAAAGGTCAACGATGATTGGATAACTTGTTTAAGTACATGCTATTTATCTAGTTCTTTATTATGTTCATTTTGGCATAGTTGGTTTTGTGATAGAAAAATCTAAGTAAGCATATTGATGACATTATATTTCACATATGTGAATGTTATAGGAGTAGCTTGATATATAAATGGATTACCATATGAAAAGTGATCATGTGGTCCATGTTTTAGGTCATGAGGTTGAGTGGAGAAAAAATTATTAAGGTGAAAAGCTAGCTTCTCAAATTAAAGTTCACTAAGTTCCCATAATTAGCCAAATTTGTAAAGGGAGATCTAACCATGCAAATTTAATCACATCACAGATCTACAACAAAAAATTAATCTAACTAGATAAATATATAGTGGTGAGTGTTATTCTTGTCAGAGATCTAAGTGTGAGAATGATACCTATTAGATAAAGATCAATGGTGAGCGCATGTTCATACATGCAGATCAATTATGTGTATT
This sequence comes from Torreya grandis, assembly GCA_037957365.1. Classification (NCBI taxonomy): domain Eukaryota; kingdom Viridiplantae; phylum Streptophyta; class Pinopsida; order Cupressales; family Taxaceae; genus Torreya; species Torreya grandis. The sequence continues at coordinate 711,432 of JARHVA010001207.1, forward strand.
GAGTCAAATAGGTCAAAGTGATAGAGGTTTAATTAAGTTAAATTCTAGGCTACTCTCAAATTTATTGATGGATAACATTTGTTCCAAATTTTCTCGAAGCAATAAGATGATAATAAGTGTCTGATGCTTAATGGTGAACAAAGGTAAAGACTAGGCTAATCCAAGGAGATTGACAATGCATATATGTTAAAAGTTACCAGGGAGCATGAGATGAGGTCAAAGTGATAGCTGTTTATCATAGGTAAAGATTAGGATAATTTTGAGGAAGATTGATGATGCCTATTTTTTCAAGCTATGAGAGGGCATGAGATGATGACAAAATGTTTGATGTTTAATTGTGACCGTTGGCATTTAAATTAGCAAAGGGGAAAACTAATTTGTAGTATTTTAATCTTATATTTTGATCAAGGATGAATTTATTGATTTAGTAAAAATCAATGTTGTAGAGGACTTAGAGGGAATCCAGTGAATATGGTTAGAAGGTGTGAATGTTTATGTAGCTAAAGTTATTGAGCTCTAATATTGATTATGTGTTTGACCATGTTCTATAAGTGATCTAAGAAGGATGTTTGTGTTGTTATGATGGTATTTGGATGTTTCAAGGTGACTTAGCAATTGGAGATTTTTATATACTCCCTAAGGATGATATATATGGATTTTAGAGGTTTGACCAATCCATATTTAGTATGAACAAATGCTTATAAGTTGATTATTTTTTCATCCACGGTGTTCTTATGTAAAAGGCTAATGTTTGAGTAGATTGAGCATACACAGATGTGTGTAATGATAATTTTAATCATTTTAAAATGTCTGAGAAGTCATGTAGAGTGGGCTTATGCATTTAGAAGTGATCTTGTGTTCTTTTATTACTCAATGGAGTGATAAATGGGTGAATAGGTCTCCATAAGACCTATAAAGACTAATACAGAATAATTGAAAGGTGTAGCTACTTAAGGTTGACCCATGGATGCTTTGGACAACCTATGTGGATGGTATTGAGATAAGTTATATGCCTTGAGGACTAAGGTAATTATTATCATTGACTTAGATATTGATAATCATGAAGAATATATAAATAGTGAAATCAAAAGTGATGGTTTCTAGACTTGGAAGAAGAGGTGTGTGTGAATGTTGTAAAGCTAAGGAAATAAGAAAGGGTGTGTGCCTAGTGGATGGGTTGTAGATCTGAGAAGGTTAATGACTATGTGTATGACCTATAGGTCATATTTTTTATATTAGAATAATGCTCTTGCAGGTTTGAAGATTGAGGATGAGAGAAGAGCTATAGAGTGATCCCAAAGGATGTTTTAGATTCCTTGAATGTGAGCAAAGGATAGATGATGCCTATGTGATCTAGGTGATTGATTTGAGAGGTGGATTAGAATGTGGTCTATGTGTATGACCATTTGGTCATATTGTAGAGGATGTGACATAATTGTCACTGAGAAGTGTAGAGTGATCCAAAAGGTGGTTTTGGATGTTTGTGAGTGTGTGAAGAAGTGAAGAGGGCTATGTTTGTAGAGTGTCTCCATTATATTGGTAGGCATTCAGTGATCAAGAGATGTTAATATCATAGGTTTTAGGAGGGTTCTCAACATCTATCTTAGGACATGACCATTCTAGGGGAAGGTGTTCCTTTTGAAATAGGTGTTTCACTAAATTCAGGTCAGAAGGTCTTGACAATCCTAGGGGTAGGTGCACCTTGTGAAATAAGTGTTTCACTAAATTAAAGTCAAAAGGACTTGACCATCCTAGGTTTAAGTGCTCTTTGTGAAATAGGTGTTTCACTAAATTTAGGTCAAAAGGACTTAACCATCCTATAGGTAGGTTCTCATTGTGGAACAGGTGTTCTACTAAAGTCTCATGTTTACATACTTCTTATAGGATACATAGACCATGTGTTTGTAGGCTTAAGAGTGGATTTTATTCCCCAAGAGGATTTACCACATATATCTTGTTTTTTTGGTGTGATCGTGCATTATCTATTTTTCATTGATATAAATATCTTAAATACTTCATGAATGGCTGTATTGAATGCTTAAGTATTTGAAGGGTTTAGAAATTGAATTGTATTGTTTGCCACCACTGATTCACCCCCTACACCCTCTCAATGGTTTGTACCTCTAATAGGGGGAAGTAGATATATTTTTTGTACCAATCATATAATTGGATTCATAATCTATTATCTACTTTCCTTTTTGTAATTCTAGATAACGTGTACCCACTTCTCAAGATGTGCATGTAGAGAGCTCATAGGTTGACACTCTTTATTAGATTGAACATTAAAGTTATGAATTAAGCACCACTTTCCAATATTGGACTACTTTTTATAATCAATTGAAAATTATTTTCCACTCTCTGTTATGATGAGTCAATCAATAGACATACAAATAGAATTAATGTAATTATTTAGATCATAAAATGTCCTCATATGGAAATCAATTGATTGGTTTTAGGAAATCACTTAGCTTGGTGATCCTCATATTTACTACCCACTTTTGGTGCTATGGTGGTTTTATTTGCTTATCTTTTTATGGTAGATATTCAATTGTGAATTACATCATTTCTAATAGGCCCATATTTTTTCATAGGTTATATATATTTATGTTTCAAATTTTCCTCTAGATAATTTTGATCACTATGTCTTATATTTTATTTTAAAACATAACTCTCCACTTGTAACTTCTAGAATTGTTAAATCTGAACAAAATACCACCATCAAGGTATTGGATGGAGTGATTAAGGATGAAGAGGGATGATGATTAATCGAGTAGAGATGATGAGAGAGTCAATAATGATGATAAAGGATGGTGAAGGTCAAAGAGGGATTGATTAGGGAGGATGAGGAAGTGATTAGGAATAATGAGGGATGGCAAGGGTTAATCAGGGATTGATTAGGGAGGATGAGGGAGTGATTAGGGATGGTGAGGGTTAATGAGGGAGTGATTAAGGGTAATGAGGGACAAGGGATGGTGGTTTTATAGAATAGGAGATATCTATATTTACCTTCAAATATGATAGACTATTGTGTTTATTAATTGTATATGAATATATTCAAATTATTGGTTCTATTTTTTAATTAATGATATGTAGTTTATTTATTATATATTTTTTGGACATATTTGTAAATTATATTAAAAATAATGAATGTAAATAAATTTAATTAATAATTTCATTTTCATAAATAATTAGATAGATAATAATTTTTGGTTATATTTTAAAAATGACTTGTAAATGACCTTTCAATATAAAAATAAGTGTGTGGTTTTGACAAAGTCCAATACCTTCCTGATTCACCTATTTTAGTTTAAAATATTTTCCACCAAGTACATGACAATTTTAATATGATGAGGTAACATTGTGTAAAAAATGTGAAACCCCAAAATTAAAAGTCTAAACTAGTGGTCCCTTTTTTGTTATTGAGAATCTACTAGAACAATGAAGATTACCAAGTTAAAGAAGTAAACTGAAATAAACAAGCCTCTAAAGTGGGTTGAAGATGTGTTGAGAATGTCTTATGTTCTTGTTCATAGTTTTTGAAATAGGAGATATTTTTATTTACTTGCAATGGGATAGACTATTGGATTTATTATTTTTTGGTTATTAGGAATCTAATAAAACAATGTACAATTACCAAATTAAATAAGTAAACTAAAACTAGGAAGCCTCTAAATCACCTTAAAGATGTGTTGATAAAGTTTTATGTTCTTGTTGATAGTTTCCAAAATAAGATTTCTATTTGTATTTACTTGAAATGGGATAAACTATTGTATTTATTAATGGTCCCTTCAATTTTTTTTAGATAGACACTAGTGTTTTATGGGTCCCCTATCCATTTATAATATTCAAAAAAGTATTACAAATGTAACCTATTATACCAATACAATGGAAAATACCAAGGCCATCAATAAAAAAGCTAAGCCAGATATATAGGAAAGAAAAAATAATTAAATCAAAATACAAGATAATAGCACCTTTCCAAGCTTACTAAGATAAGAACCAAACAACAAGAGAGAACCAAACCAAAAAAACAAAGGTTTCCCACCTAATCTGAGATGACTATAATGTCTGGTAGAGCTCTACCAACACATTTTATACATTCCACTGAGACTTCTAAGCCCCTAATAACCAGTTCCAAAGAACCACTATGGTCCTCACTAAGAAAACATGTTGCCACCTACTACCTAATTATCAAAACACCTATATTTGGTGAAGAGTGAACACTGCTTAGATGGGCTTACATTCTAATCATCATTACCCATAGAGGGAACTAAAGAAGCCAAGGAGGTGTCAGTCCATACCCATGGAAGATGAGCTTTACCAAATATTTGACAGCTTTAATGCACTCCCTTGAATGACACTTAGCCTTCTAAGCTTCTAACTTTGGTATAGGGATTTTTGTTGATGCCATCAAAAGGGGAGGGAGGAAGCAGCCTAACTGAAAATAAGAGAAATAAAATTATTCTTAAAAATTATCTACATACCTTAAAAAGGCCACAAAATTAGTTTCCAAAGCCTTGAAAACTAAGATAAGGACCATCCCTAGACCATCTGAACTAGAAAAAAATAGTTTGACAAGTGGCGCATAGTTCACATCTACATTTTTTCTAATAGGCACACCCTATGCATAGGAGCATCAAAACAATCTACAACAAGATGATTATCTATCATAAGATATAGGATATTATTCATGAACATGGAATCTAATTCTAAATTAACCCTATTTTTAGAACTATGACAAATATAATACTCCCTCAGAACATTTTAGATAGATTGCATAATCTCCTCAAAGGTAACCCAAAAAATATTCTTCAAATGGGCTCATGAGACTACCTCTTAAAACACCATTTCATGTGAATGTCCCATGTCATAGACCACAAGTAGGCCCAAAGCATCAACCACTACCCTCATCATTTCACTTCAGATAAAACCCAAAAGGTGATACCTAGTAAAAATCACATAGCTTGCCGACATCTTGGAGATTGCACCTTGTAATATGCATAGCACTTGGTGATACCACCCAGCCCAAAAATAATATATAGCCACTACAAGTAATGAATTAAAACTCACATGAACATGCCACAATGCCAAATAATCCTTCCTATGACCTTCCATATAAAAACATGTATTATAGATATTACACTTCCCATGACACAAATTTAGAGAGAAAGACATTAAGAAATTAAAAAATAAAAATTCCCAATTTTTTAAAAACATAAACAATAATTATGTTAATATTTGGTAGTTAAAGGATTTTATTAGGTAATTTAATTATATTGGGATTAAGAGAGATACCCTAGCTATTATCAATTTGGATTGAATAGCTATGAGGATATATATAGTCAACTATGAAACATAACAAATGAGATGAGATGATAGCATTCTAGAGTAGGATAGGATAGTGTAGAATTGACCCACTATGAGGATGGGACTATATGGAATACTAAGGTGATGAATTAACCACCTATCTATTAATATCCCTATAACATTAATGACCTACTCATCCATATATAATCTCATATTCTATTATATATGTGACAATTCTATCTCTAATTTAATTATCTAACTCCCCATCTAATCCATATAGAGTATCTATTTATCAAACCCAACCATGCATATCTATCTGAATATGCCTACATCACTAGTCCCAATTGGGCCAACTTGAAAAACATGGGTAGGGTATAATTTTGGTCTATCAACTATAATATTTTATAGGCTATAGTCCCTGTAAAACCTATATCCATATGGCTGGGCCATGTATATATATAGGGGTGACTAGGGTATTGGGTATTGTATTAGGGGAGGGATAAGTGGAGATTAGGCCCTCCTCTAAGATAGAGATAATTAAACTCAACTCTATATGGCCTTATTTCCCTAAAAGGGAGAGGGGGCATGTCTATCTAGTCATTATGGTAGGGTCTTCTTCCTCCTTCTCTCCCTCTCAGGCCCTTTAAGTAAGCACCTTCATTCTTGGGGTTAATGTGCAATGGTGACTAACCCAAAGTTACTTCAGGTATAAGGTTTATAGAACTCCTTCGGTCCTCTCTTAGGACTGAGAACCTAGCAAACTATTACCCTAGCACCCTTTAGGGCCTAGGGTTAATAAATATCATCTAGGGTTGTGGGTTAAGTTTTATAATTAGGGGATCAAGGAATCTTAGGTTATCTTATCAGATGGTCTTTATTCATTTCACAGATTAACTCAAGAGCACATATGATTGATATATGGGGCATGTATTCCTAGAATATAAATTCCCTAATGGGGGAGGTAAATACCATCAAGAACCTACACTCTTATGATAGTTTATATAACATAATAATCTATATTTGTCCTTCTCCCTCCCATTTCCATTCATTTTCTTTATCTAGATGGGGATGGGGATGGGGAGCCTACCAATTCAGACATAGAAGATGAGACTGGGCACTCTATTTTATATTCCCAATTGGGCTCTCTCCCTCCCCTTTCCTTTCCTTTATCTAGATAAATATGGGGACCATATTGATTTTAATTGATCTAGATTGACCATTTATGAGGATCTAATTGGACCCTTTCCATCCCATTTCCTTTCCTTTGCTTTATCTAAACATGGATGGGGATGGGGAGCCTTTTTATTGAGATAGATGGACTCACTACAAGAGATTGGGATTTGAGTGCTAGATAGGGATTGATTTGATATTTATATCTATTTCTAATTAGAATATCAAGGTGTGGAATTGACCTCTTAACTATCTATATCCCTATATTAGTAGAGACCAACTCCTCCATATAGAATCTCATATTATATTATATTCATCATCTCTCATCACTCCCTCTTCATCCCTTATCATCCCTAATCACTCCCTCATCATCCCTCATCATCCCTCATCACTCTTTCCTCATCCCTTCTTATCCCTAATCATGCCATCTCGTACATTTATTTTGGGTTTAATGGATTTATGGTTTTTTCTTGATCATCCCTAGTCACTCCTTTCTCTAAATAGGTTAGAATCCCCCTCTCCTTTTAATATATTCTTTGGGTATTCAATAGAATATTCAATTAGGTATAAAGTATTAAATATATGGTTAGGTAAGATATATATAGTTAGGATTAGATATGAGTGTTCAAGATCAATATATGGCTTGGGTATTTTATTAGGTAGGGAATACTCAAGTATCTATGGAAATAAGGATAGGTGGGTAGGGTATAATTAAGTACAAATAAGTAGGTAAGGCATACTCAAATACGTAGGGAAAGAAGGATGGGTAGGTAGGGCATCCTCAATTATAATAAGGTAGGTATGGCATGGTCAAGATCAAGATATGGCTCAAGGATTTAGGTAGGGCATACTCAAGATCATTATATGGATTAGATATTCAATCAGGTAAGGAATAGTCAAGTAGGTAAATTAGGTAGAGCATGTTCAATGGTATAAATTTATTACATACATAATATGATTCAAAACTTCATTTCTCATTCTATCTATTGAGAATCAATTTTCCCTTGTAAACAAAAAAATTCAAGTGGAAGGGCATAGATAAGTAGGTAGGTAAAGAATATATGTAAGTAATAAATTAAGAAACAAGCTTCCATTGATAGATAAGAATCTATTCTAGAAATGGAAAGTTGGTATGACAAAAACAAAAATATATATCAAGAAGAAATCCTTCCTTACATTATTTGTAAGGGCATGGCTAATTAGGTAGGGTAAGAACAAAGTTATCTATCAAAAATTAAGCTTCCCTTGATAGCCATGCTTTAATTCATAAGCAAAGCAAAGCTAGATACTAGGAAGGCAAACTTACCTTTATAGTTGTGCCTTACTCAATTTCTATCCATTGAGAAGGAAATATTCCTTGGTGTCTTATTAGGTGAAGCAAAGTTAGATATTAAAAAGGTAAGCTCCCCCTAGCGTACTCCTTGTCATAGATGAAGTAGGTAGCGAATGATATCATTATCTTAAAATGGGTAGGGAAAATTTTAGATGGGGGTAGGGCCTTTAGAATGGTGCCCCTTATATATCTATGATAGGGGCGACATTATTATGCTATATTTTGATATACTATATTGGGGATCAAATAATACTCAAATTATGGCAAGGTCTTAGTTTGGCCTTTAGATCCCACTGAGTTATGCCCAAGATCTAAGTTCCCCCTCCTTGATACACTAGATTAAGGCATATGTCATTCATTCCATTTAGATATCAATTTGGGTATAGATTAGGTTGGTTATAGATCGAGTTGGGTTAGGAATACACTTTATCAACTACCTAATTAGAACACACTCTACTAGATTGGTGATCGACTATCTTTTATCTAGAAATTTGGTCTATTATGGATATACAATCAATATGGGGTTGGGATTGGAATTTTTAACTAGTATCAAATCACCCCTACCTATATAGATATAAATTTGGATTCTCTACTCTGGGATTATGATTTTTAGATGCCCAAATCCCAATATATATATGTAACTAATACAATTTCATCCCATCCTTTGCTCAATTTATTGCCTATTTATTCTTGTTAGGGAGTCTGGATACACACTCTTTCCATGGTCTGGGCATGGATATTCAAATCCTACCAAATAATCAAATGATATATTTGATTTATTTATTTGAGTGAAATAAGAGTTTCTTTTGTCATTATTTGAGTGAGTAAAATTTATAATTGGAGAATAATCCAGTTGGGCACAAGAAAAAAGCTACTACACTATCATCAAGGTATTGGATGGAATGATTAAATATAAGGAGGGATGAGGAGGGAGTGAGTAGATATGATGATGGAATGAGTAGAGATAATTAGGGATGATGAGGAAGTCAATAAGGATGATGATGGAATGAGTATAGAAAATTAAGGATGATGAGGAAGTCATTAGGGATGATGAGGGATGGTGAGGGTTAGTGAGGGAGTGATTAGGAAGGATGAGGGAGTGATTAGGTATGATGAGGGATGGTGAGGGTCAATGAGGGAGTGATTAGGGACTTATGGGATGAGGAATGCATGATTAAGGATGATGACAAATGATGATGTAGTGATTAGGGATGATGAGGGTTGGTGAGGATAAATGAGGGAGTCATGAGGGATGATGAGGGAATGATTAGAGATGATGAGGGATGGTGAGGTTTAATGACTTGAGAGTGATTATGAATGTTGAGGGATGAGGAGTGAGTGATTAGGGATGATGAGGGGAAATGAAGTAGTGATTATGGATGGTGAGGTATGTTGAGAGTCAATGAGGGAGTGATTAGAAATGATGAGGAAGTGATTAGGGATGATGAAAGATGGTGAGGGTCAATGAGGGAGTGACTAGGGATAATGAGGGAGTGAGTAGAGATGATGAGGGATGGTCAGGGTTAATAAATGAGTGATTAAGTATAATTAAGGATGATAAAAGAGAAATTTGGGATGGTAATATATTATGAAATAATGACTTAGGATGATGAGGGATGGTGAGGGTCAATGCAGGAGTGATTAAGGATGATGGAGTGGTTAGAGATTATAAGGGATGTTGAGGGTCAATGAAGGAATGATTAAAGACAATGAGGAATGAGGAGAGGGTGATAGGAGTGGTGAGGGATGAGGAAGAAGAGATTAGGGATGAGGGAGGGACAATGAGAAAGTGAAATTAATACAAAATGGTCATTTGATATGTGTAAGTAATCAATGTGACCTATTCTACCCCAATCACATAATTTTAGTTTGATTTCAAAGTGAATGATTTGTAAACTTCAATTTTGACAATCCTAGGACTCCTAGAAGTATTAGGGAGTAATTCAGAAGGTACAAAAACATAAAAAATGATTTTTTTTTACTAAAAATGGACATCAATTACAAAAGTAAGGTCTTGAAATTCATAAGTTCAATACCAAAACCCTATAAAGGCCTAATTACTATCTAGACTATATTTTTAAAAATTATCTTCCACAATGTAAGGCATGCAACTTTGAGACCAACTCTATCAGATGTAGAGTGACCCCAATTTCTTATATTTACTAAAATAAATTTAAAATATAAGGAATATAAATTTAAATTTATACTTATTTAATAATATAAATGTAAAATTAAAATTAGCATTTATTTAATTAAACTTCCTTCCCCTTCCAATATATATTATACATTGTTATTTGTGAAATGTGAAGATAGATATAAATTTTATGGTGGGTTATATTCACAAGGGTTTAATTACTATGTATGAAATCATATAAAGGAAATTATGAATGTACCAAGGTGAAGTCGGTACTCACCTTTTGAAATACCTTGACAAAGTTTCCTCTTGTCAAACATAGAGCATCAAGTATTGTAACTGAGCATGCGATTGAGAATGTAAATTAAAACTACTTGGTAATGTATCTATATTAATCCAATAGGATTAATTATGGATGTAATTATAATATTATATTATGAAAGGAATGTTGATGGTAATATGGGATTTAGATATTATGTGCAGACTTAAAATAAGTTAAATATTTTTTGGGAGTAATTTATTTTAAAGTAGCATGAAAATATGTTATATTCATTTCTTTCATTATTACATCATGCATATCTAAATTTTTTGTTAAAATAAAACAAATTAAAAAGTGCACAAAATTGGACAATAATGTGATTTTGATGATAATTAAAATTTAATGTTGTCTAAATTATTTTTTAATTTAGAAATTAAGATGACTTATTTATGACACTATACTTGGTCATTTATCCTCTTATCACATACCATAAAAGACTTTTCACATATGGGTAACCATAATATAATGACATATGTATGCATCAGACATCATTGTTTGAAAATTCCATTCGAGAATCAAATTATTTAAACCAATCTCAAAAAATGAGATTCTTGCCTTGTAAACAACTTATAATATTCAACTTATTGTCTTGTATGCCTAATTTCTCCAACAATCACTAAAATGGAAATAGTGAAGCACATAAACTGCACTAAAACAAACCTTCACCACTTCAAATAATACCATCACTATCATTACTTCCTTGATCTGATTTCATGAGCTCAGAGTTTGAAATTTGATTAGTATAAGCCTTAGTATTGCCTTCCAACATGGGGATGAATTGGTCCATGCTTGCCCCCACATTCTCATGATTTTGAATACATAAAAAACTTACCACAGTAGCTCTTCTCACCTCTTCACTAACTGCAGTATCTTCTATCCATTTGTCCATAATATTCATCATGTTTCCCTTATTTATTTCACTTTCATCCCATGCTAGAAAGCAATATAAAATTGATTGTTCTATGTTTAAGTCTAGATTTCTTTGGCCTGAGATCAGTTCAAATAGGGGCATACCAAAACTACATACATCAACCTTGGGAGTGATTGGAAAACCAGACATCCATTCTAGAGCCAAGCACCTTCTTGTTCCTCTTGTAGTCATCAAAAAGTGGCTTAAATATCTAACCACAAGCTTTGCCAACACAAAATCAGCCAACTTGGGAGAAAATTTTCCATCCAGTAGAATGTTTTTGTGCTTAACAGTGGTGTGAATTATGTGTTCTATGCAATTATCATGGAGATAAAATAACCCTCTTATAGTGCCTAGTACGATCTCAAATAGATTTTTTCACTCCAAAACCTTCCTTTTTCATTCCTTTTTGGAATTTTGATTGAAGAGGAAAGAAATTAGAGAATCATTAGGTATGTAATCATAAACTAGTAACCTTCATAATACTTCTACATAAAACCCTTGAAGCCTTATCAAATTCACATGTTGTATGTTTCCAACAAAGCTAATTTCAACATGAAATCATTTTTCATCTTGTCTTAAAATTGTGAATTTTTTGATGGCCACAAGTGTGCCATTTGAGAGAGATCTCGTGAATGCACAACCAAATGCTCCTTTATTGAGCATGTGGTTAAAATTTTTGGTTGCAGTTTTTATCTCCTTGTAAGTGAATATTTGGAGCGATGTTGTCATGTCATCCTCTATATATTTATGAAGAAATCTTCCATGCCTATGCTAAATAAATAATTTAAATAATAAATCCAAACACACAACACCTATGGTAAGGTAAATGGAAAGGGAAAGGACTCTACCTCTTCTTCTATTGGATGATGACCATAACAAATCAAAAGTAGCCACTCAAATGACCAAGTCCTAGCCATGGTATACAAAATCATGTATATTCAATAGATCACCAAACCACAGTCTACAATTTAAAAGATTGGAAGTTCTGATAGTAAAGGTAGTGTAAGATCAATTAGTGAGGTAAGAAGTTATGCATGCCTATAGAGTTGTCTTTTGGATATATTTTATAGGTTTATCATTAGACAAGGAATTATCTCTGAGTTGCAGGATACCATCGGTGGTGCCATTCGAGGTAGAGCAGTGTAATAGGGTACATCAAACACACCCACTCAACCACCACACTTATGAACTCCATGTGCGATGGTCCTTGGGTTGGAAGCCTTCTACACAAGTGTAGGATTGAATGTTTTGATTGGTGTAGCACACTCCATAAGCATCACATAAACCATAGACACCATACTGTGCTTGGGGTTTTGACCAAATCATGCTCCACTTACTATTATCAATCAACAAGTAAAATAAAAGGTGTATCATTAGATTAGGAAACATTTAGTGGTTTTATGAAAAGGTGCATTGGTTGATGGGTTGATGGATAAGGAATAAATTAGATCTTTTGATATTTATTTATCCTTCACTTTATGTGATAATTATTTATCATCATATTAATCCCTAATCTATCCATATACAGTGCCCATCTATCAATTTGACTCGTTATTGAGTCAAATTGACTTAATATTGACTCTAGGGTATTGGTCAAATACATGTGATGGGTGTTGGTCTAGTGGGGTACCACATTATCCTAGTTATTTATTCAATTTCTATTTTACTTTCTATTATTTTTACATCTAGATCCTCCTAACTGCATAGGGGATCTTGTGGAACTGTAGGAGGAATAGGAGGTTTAAGAGGGTTAGGAGGGTTAGGAATATTAGGAGGTGGGATAATGGGGTTAGGTAAAGGGTTAAAAGTATGGTCAACATTCTAGTGTCTTGCATTGGAATGAGCTATTAAAAAATAATATGATTTAGTAATTAAACAATGCAAATAAAAAAGTTGTTAAAATTTAGGGTTAATAGGTTTAGTTTTTTATTGCTTACCTCCCCTCCATGATAACATTACTTATTCAATGAGGTATCAGGAGATCCAATTATATTTTTGTCCTCCTCTAAGAAGAACATGATTGCAGTATAACAAAGACAAGTAAATAAAAAGCAAGAAAATGAGAATAAAATAAGTGTGCCCATGAGTGGGCCTTTTTCAGGTGTGGTTTAAATAATGTGTGATTATTATTAAAACATAATGCATACATGTTATTTTCACTAAGTTTCAAGCCAATAATTGTACATTTTATTTTCACTAAGCTTAGTGCTAATAATGCATACACATTATTGGAAGTAAATTTAGTGGCTATAACACACACATTATGTTTCCATAAAAGGTACACATTATGACTCAGGAATCCTAAGCCTAAATTAATATAATGTGTATGCATTATGGCCATAACACATACATTTTATGTTCATAATGCATACGCATTGGGGGAATGCCCATGAAATTATACCCTAACTCCATGTACATACCCATAAATATATATGTTTGATTAGGATTAAGAGAGGTACACTAACTATTATTGATTTGGATTGACTGGCTATGAGGCTATATATAGTCAACTACAAAACACAATAAATGAGATAAGATGATAGCATTATAGAATGGGATATGATAGTGTAGAATTGACCCACTATGAGGATGAGACTATTTATAATATTAAGGCAATGAATTGACTACCTACCTATTGATATCCCTATACTAGTAATGACCTACTCCACCATATAGAATCTCATATTATATTATATACATGATAAATCTATCTCTAATTTAATTGGAGTCTAATTTAATTATCTAGATCCCCATCCAATCCATATAGAGTATATGTTTATCCAACCTAACCATGCCTATCTATTTGACCATGCCTACATCACTAGTCCCAATCAGGCTAACTTGAGCTACATGGGTAGGGCAGTGTTTTGGTCTATCAACTGTAATATTTTATAGGGTATAGTGCCTACAAAACCTATATCTAGATGGTTAGGCCATGTCTATAGATATGGGGTGACTAGGGTATTAGGTATCGTATTAGAATGGGGTAGAAGGAGATTAGGCCCTCTTCCCTCAAAATAGAGGAAATTAAACTCAATTATATATGGCCCTCTTTCCTCAAAAGTGAGAGGGGTCATGTCAATCTGGTCATGATGGTAGGATCTTCCTCCTCCCCTTCTCTTATTTAGGCCCTTTGCATAAGTACCTTCATTCTTTGGGTTAATGCACATGGGTGATTAACCCATTATTCCTTTAGGTTTAGGGTTTATAGCACTCCTTCAATCACTTTTAGGGGTGAGAACCTATAAAAAATTTAACCTAACACCCTTTCAAGTCTAGGGTTAATAAATATTATCTAGGGTCTGGGGTTAAGTCTTAGAATCAAGGTATCAATGAATCATGGGATCTCTTCTTTGGTACTCTCCATCCATTTCACATAGTAACCCTAGAGTGCATATGAATTATATATGGGGCATGTCTTCCTCAAATAAATATTCCCTAATGGGGGAGGTAAATGTCGTTAAGGACCCTTATTTTTATTATACCTATATATAGATATGGGTCACTTGTACTCTTATGATATTTTATATAATAGAATATTCCTAATTGGTCACTCTCCTTTCCATTTATTTTTATTTTCTTTATCTAGATAGGGAGCCTACTAATTCAGAAACTTGAGATCATATTAGACACTCTATTTTTTATTCTTGATTAGGCTCTCTCCATTTCCTTTCCTTTCCTCTATCTAGATGAAGATGGGGAACCTATTGATTGGAATTTATTAGGATTGACTGGCTATGAGGATCTAGTTGGGCCCATTGCCTCCCATTTCCTTTCCTTTCCTTTATCTAGATAGGAATGGGGATGGGGAGCCTACTGATAACAATAGATGGACCCACTATGAGATATTGGGATTTGAGTGATAGATAGTGATTGATTGGATATATATATCTAGTTCTAATTATAATATCAAGGTGAGGAATTGACCTCCTAATTATCTATATCCATATACTAATAGAGATTGACTCCATATAGAATCTCATATTTTATTATATTCATCATCCCTCATCACTCACTCCTCATCCCTTATCATCTCTACTCACTCCCTCATTCGCCCTCATCATCCTTCATCATCCCTAATCACTCTTTACTCATCCCTCATTATACCTAATCATGCCTTCTAATACATTTATTGTGGGTGTAGTGGATTTATATTTGTGCTCAATCATACTTAGTCACTCCTTTCTCTAAATAGGTTAGAATCCCCCTCCTTTTAATATGTGCCTTGTGTATTCAAGCAGATATTTAATTAGGTAAAAAGTATTAAATATATGGTTAGGTAAGATATATATAGTTAGGATTAGATATGGTTGTTCAATATCAATATATGGCTTGGGCATTTTATCAAGTAGGGAATTCTCAAGTTGGTATGGATGTAAGGAAAGGTAGGTAGGGCATAATCAAGTACAAGTAGGTAGGTAGGGCATACTCAAGTACAATAAGGTAGGTAAGGTATAGTCAAGATAAAGATATGGCTCAGGTACTTAAGTAGGGCATATTCAAAATCATGATATGGTTCAGCTATTTAAATTAGGTAAGAAATACTCAAGTAGGTAAACTAGGTAGGGCATACTCAATGGTATAAATTTATTGCATATGTAACATGATTCAAAACTTCATTGATCATTATATTTATCAAGAATCAAGCTTCCCTTGTCAAAAACATAAGTTAAGTAGGTAAGGCATAGCTAAGTAGGTTGAGAAAGAATATATGCAAGTTATAGATCAGGAAACAAGCTTTTATTGATAGCTAAGAATCTATTCTAGAAAGGGAAAGTTGGTATGATATATATATATATATATATATATATATATATATATATATATATATATATATATATATCGAGAAGGAAGCTTCCATTACCTTATATATTAGGGCATAGATAATTAAGTAGGGTAAGAATAAAGCTATCTATCAGAAAGTAAGTTTTCCTTGATAGCCATGCCATAATCCATAAGGAAAGGAAAGCTAGATATCAAGAAGGCAAACTTCCCTTTATAGTTGTGCTTTACTCCCTTACTATCCACCGAGAATGAAATCTTCCCTTGTTATGTTATTAGGTGAAGCAAAGTAGATATCAAAAAGGCAAGATCCCCTTGCCTTACTCCTTGGCATAGATGAAGTAGGTAGGGAAAGATACCATTGCCTTAAAATGTGTAGGGAAAATTTGAGATGGGGGTAGGGCCTTCAAAATGGTGCCCCATATATATCTATGATGGTGGCCACATTCTTACGCTATCTTTTGATATACTATATTGGGGATCGAGAAATACTCAAAATATGAAAACATCCCAATTTGGCCTATAGATCACACCAAGCTATGCCCAAACTCTAATTACCCCTCCTCGATACACTATATTAAGGCATATGACATTAATTCCCTTTATATATATCCATTTGGGTATAAATCAGGTTGGGTATAAATCAAGCTAGGTTGGGAAACACACTCTATTAACTATCAAATTATAACACACTCTAATGGATTGGTGATCGACTATCTATTTATTTGGAAATTTGGTACTATTGATATACAGTCAACTATGGGGTTGGGATTGGAATTCTCAACTAGTCTCAAGTCACCCCTGACTATATACATATAAATTTGGATATTCAACTTTAGGATTGGGATTCTTAGATACCCAAATCCTAATGTGTGTGTGTGTGTGTGTGTGTTTGTGTGTGTGTGTGTGTGTGTGTGTGTGTGTGTGTGTGTGTGTGTGTGTGTGTGTCTATGTCTATGTGATTAATACAATTTCATCCCACCCTTTACTCGATTTATTTCCTATTTATTCTAGTCCAAGATATTGGATGCACACTCTCTCCATGGTCTAGGTATGGAACACCATATAGATCTTTGAATCTCACCCAAAAATTAAATTATATCTTTGATTTATTTATTTGAGTGAAAAAGGATGAGTGAAATAAGAACCTTTTTTGTCCTTATTTGAATGAAAAAAACTTAGAATAGAAAATGAACCAGTCGAGAAAAATCAAGAAGCTACTACATCCATCATCAAGGTATTATATGGAGTGATTAAGCATGAGGAGGGATGAGGATGGAGTCATTAGAGGTGATGAGGGATGACGAGGGATTCATTAGGGATGGTGAGGGTCAATATGAGAATGATTAAGAAGGATGGTAGAATGATTAGGGATGATGAGGGATGGTGAGGGTCAATGAGGGAGTGATTAGGTGTTTGAGGGATGAGGAATTAGTGATTAGGTATGATGAGAGACGATAAATTAATGATTAGGGATGATGAGAATTGGTGAGTGATTATGGATAACTAGGGAGTGATTAGAGATGATGAGGGATGGTGAGGTTTAATGAGTGAGTGATTATGAATGATGAGGGATGAGACGTGAGTTATTAGGGATGATGAGGGATGATAAAGAGATTATTAGGTATGATGAGGGATGTTGAGAGTCATTGAGTGAGTGATTAGGAATGATAAGGGATGGTGTGGGTCAATGAGGGAGTGATTAGGGATGATGAGGAGTTTTTAGAGATGATGAGGGATGCTGAGGGTCAATGAGAGAGTGATTAGGTATAATGTAGGATGAGGAAAGAGTGATTTGGGATGATAAAGGATGAGGAAACAATGATTAGAGATGATGAGGGTCAATGTAAGAGTGATTAAGGATGATGAGGGAGTGGTTATAAACTATCTATTTATCTATAAATTTGTTCTACTATCGATATACGATCAACTATGGGGTTGGGATTGGAATTCTCAACTAGTCTCAAGTCACCCCTAACTATATAGATATAAATTTGGATTCTCAATTCTAGAATTGGGATTCTTAGATGCCCAAATGTGTGTGTGTGTGTGTGTGTGTGTGTGTGTGTGTGTGTGTGTGTGTGTGTGTACTATGGGGTTGGGATTGGAATTCTCAACTATTCTCAAGTCACCCCTAACTATATAGATATAAATTTGGATTCTCAATACTGGAATTGGGATTCTTAGATGCCCAGATTTGAGAATCCATATATATATATATATATATATATATATATATATATATATATATATATATATATATATATATATGTAACTAATACAATTTCATCCCACCCTTTGCTTGATTTATTGACTATATATTCTAGTCTGGGACTTTAGATACACACTCTTTCCATGGTCTGGGCATGGATCACCATTTATATCTTCAAATCCCACCCATTAAATAAATGATATATTTGATTTCCTTATTTGAGTGAAAAAAGATGAGTCAAATAAGATTTTTTTTGGTCCTTATTTGAGTTAGTAAAATTTGGAATTAGAAAATAATCCAATCAGGCAAAAGAGAGAAACTAATGCATCGATCATCAAGGTGTTCAATGGAGTGATTAAGGATGAGGAGGGAATGAGTAGAGATGATGAGAGATGACAAGGGAGTCATTAGGGATGATGAGGGATGTTGACGGTAAATGAGGGAATGATTAGGAAGGATGAGGGAGTGATTAGAGATGGTGAGGGATGGTGAGGGTCAATGAAGGAATGATTAGGTATTTGTGGGGTGAGGAATGAGTGATTAGAGATGATAAGAGATGATGAAGCAATGATTAGGGATGATGAAGGTTGGTGAGGGTCAATGAGGGAATGATTAAGGATAATGAGGGAGTGCTTAGAGATGATGAGGAATGGTGAGGTTTAATGAGTGAGTGATTATGAATGATGAGGGATCAGGAGTGAGTTATTATTGATGATGAGGGAAGATGAAGTGGTGATTAGGGATGTTGAGAGTCATTGAGGGAGTGATTAGGGATGATGAGAGATGGTGAGGTTCAATGAGAGAGCGGTTAAGAATAATGAATAATTATGATAGAGTGATTAGGGATGATAAAGGATGGTGAAGATCAATCTAGGAGCAATTAAGGATGATGAGGGAGTGGTTAGAGTTGATAAGGGATGGTGAGGGTCAATGAAGGAGTGATTAAGTACAATGAGGAATGAGGAGATAGTGATAAGAGTGATAAGGGATGAGGAGGAAGTGATTAGGGATGGGGGGACAATAAGAAAGTGAAATTAATATAAAATGGTCATTTGATATGTGTAGGTCATCAATCTGACCTATAATACTCCAATCACATAACTTTGGCTTGAGTTAAAAGTGAATGGTTTGTAAACTTCAATTTTGAAAAACTTAGGACTCATAAAAATATCAATAAGTAATCTGGAAGGTACAAAAACATAAAAAATGACTATGTTTACTAAAAATGGACATTAATTGTAAAAGTAATGTCCTAAAATTCCTAGTTTCAATATTGAGACCCTGAAAAGGCCTAATTAAGAGATAGATTAGATTTTTAAAAATTATCTTCCACATCATAAAGTATACAATTTTGAGACCAACTTTATCAGTGCAGAGTAATCCTAATTTCTTACATTTATTTTAATAAACCACCTGCCCCTTCCAATATATCTTTTATGTTTTCTTTGTGCAATGTGAAGATAACTCTAAATTTGATGGTGGGCTTACATTCATAAGGGCTTAATTACAATGTATAAAATCATACAAAGCAAATTATGAACGTACCAAGGTGAAGTTTGTACTCACCTTTTGAAAAACCTAGACGAAGTTGCCTCTTGTCGAAGCCAGAGCATCAAGCATTGTCACTGAGCACACACTTGAGGATGTAAACTAAAACTACTTGGTAGTGTATCCATATTAATGTGATAAGATTAATTATAAATGTTATTGTAATATTGTATTACGAAAATAGTCCTGATGGTAATTTGGGCTTTAGAGATTTTATACAGATTTTCAATAAATTAAATATTTGTTTTAAAGTAATTTATTTTAAAGTAACACCAAAAAAAAATGTTATATTCATTTCTTTCATTCTTACATCATGCACATCTAAATTTTTTAGTAAAATAAAACAAATTAAAAAGTGCCCCCAAATTGGACAACTATATGATTTTAATCATAAATAAAATTTGAGGTTGTCTAAATTATTTTTTCATTTAAAAATTAAGTTGACTTAGTTATGACGCCGTATTTGGTCATTTATCTTCTTACCGTACAACATAAAAGACTTTTCACTTACGGGTAACCACAATATAATGGAAGTATGCATCAGACGACATTGTTTGAAAACTCCATTCGGGCATCACATTATTCAATTCAATCCCCAAAAATGAGATCCTTGCCTTGTAAACAGCTTATAATATTCAATCTATTGCCTTGTACACCTAATTTCTCCAAAAATTACTAAAATGGAAATAGCAAAGCACATAAACTGACTCAAACAAACCTTCACCACTTCAAACAATACCATCGCTATCATTGCTTCCTCGGTCTACTTCCACGAGCTCAGAGTTTGAAATTTGAGGTCTATGAGCCTCGATCTTACCTTCCAGCATGAGGAGGACTTGGTCCATGCTTGGCCTCACATTCTCATCATTTTGAATACATAACAACTTACCAGAGTAGCTCTCCTCACCTCTTCACTAACTGCAGTATCTGCAATCCGTTTGTCCACAATATTCATCATGTTCCCCTTATTTATTTCACTTGCAAGTTGGGCTATTCTGGAATAAAATTTTGTACCTGGCTGACTGGTGTAATAGCTACCTGTCCACTCTCCACTTGACCAATAAGAAGGACCGCTTTTATGGCGCAGCAAAATGTCTTGCTTTTTCAGAGATGGATTCATTTCTAAAACGAAGCTTCCAGGTGCTGGGTCCACCGAACTCTTCCAAGAAATTATTTTCAGTCCTTTCCAAAGCTTCATCATAGGCAAAATTGTATCGGTTGGATGTCTGAAACTCTCCCACACAATCTCAGAAGTGTTTTGGCTGCCTAGCATAGAAAAATTACCTGTGTCGAAAATCACAGCCCTGGACGCCACTTTAATTTGTTGATTCTCATTACTGGACCAAATTTCTCCTCCTTGTGAGTCAGACAAAGTGAGGTAGCCATCAGTGGACATCTTCAAAATGCCGTGCATGTCTTTGATGGGAGTCTCTCTGTTTGCCACCCAAACGACTGTCTTCTCGGAGAATTGGGCGTACCAGATACCAATATGCCAGTTATTGGGTCCATTGGGACTAAAAAATCCCAATTCAAAGGTGCCATTCTTTGAAATTATAGTCTGATTCACTGTGAGGGATGCCCCCAAAAGAAGCGTATCTACACTAACAACTCCCAAGGATTCGCGATTGCAGAGTAAAACAAGGATGCCTAGGGCTAAAAATAAGCGATTTAAAGATAATTTATCGTTGTGGGGCATTTCCATATTCTTCAGGCTTTTGTTTCCGAAAATTAGTGCAAGAAATATTTTTACTTTCAGGAAGTTATAATGAGATGGTGCACACTGCACGCAATTTGCCCAAATTGATTCAAAATCTTGACTATCCCGGTGAAGAAACACATTACTATTGAGACATCAAAATCGGGATGCTATGTTGCTTATACAATAGGTACTTGGTTTCTCACTAACAGGACAGGGCAATAACAACCTCACATATTTAAAACTAGTAATTGCACTCAAAGTTAGAATGGTACAACGATAAAATGGAAATTAGAGAGTATGATAGAAAACAAGTTTAAGAATTTTTCCCCTTCTTCAAATAGTGGCTTATTTCCGATGAATCCTATATGTAGAATTACATATATTAGGTCATTTGATTCATATGAATGTGGTTTGTCAGCATTGTATAAGGGTATGTATCTCTTTACAAGAAACCTTTCGGTAGTGTATATTGTCAGTAAATATTTTATTAATGTTAGTAATTAGTTATACGGGTTGAATAGTTAGATCATTGGGTCATGTGTAATTTTTCGTGAAATCTTATTTAAACTTGGCAAGCAATCTAATAAATTAATAAATTTTTTATCATTATATAAATTTTATTTGAATTAATAAAATTATGTAGTTTTGTCTTTCATAATTGTTTATGCTTGTCTTAAAAATATAAAAAGTTGTAACTAACACATCTTCACTTCTTTTATAAATGAAGACCCTATTTTTATCAATGTTGCCCCTAATTAGATCATAGTAATTGGTCTTGAAATAACCCATTGAAAACTTTAAGTATGTTGCAACCATATTCGTAAAACCTAATTGAGATGGAAAAGCTTTAAACTGAAGCAAAAATAAAGTGGATTAAAAACCTTGATGAATATGTGATGTTCGATAAAGCTACCTTAAAAATAGATTAAAAAACCTTGTAAATATACTATGATTCCCATGTATTATCATTTCATGTTACACATTTCATTAAAGTAATGTATGCACTTTATTAATAGTTTTTAATATGACTGTGACATGTTTATTCATTGTGTAAAGAAAAATTTGTGGATGCAAGGATAATATACAAAAAAATTAAATGTCTAATGAATTTGTAAACTCCATAAAATATACTTGACTAAATTAAAAGGTGTGGACTAGAAGAGATATAGAGAGAATATAATAATTCAATGGATCTACGAAAAAAATAATAATTAAATATTAAGGCACTTTGTGACTCCATAGTTATGGTAGAATCAAAAACTACCATGTGCTTCACTATGAGTGGAAACATTAAAGATGAAAGATAATGAAGGCCTGTAACTTAAGAAGGCTATAGTACACATAATCTCACCATGTGTTCCCAACATATATGAAGTTGAAAAGCCCTCTATGCATATTTATCAAGTGTAAATATATCTAGAGGCCTAGTAATTAATTATAAATTGTGTGTGTGTGTGCGTGTGTGTGTGTGTGTGTGTGTGTGTGTGTGTGTGTGTGTGTGCACGCGCGCATGTGTGCTTCTGTGTGTGTGTGTTTGTGTGTGTGTGTGTGTGTGTGTGAGTGTGAGTGTGTGTGTGTGTGTGTGTGTGTGTGTGTGTGTGTGTGTGTGTGTGTGTGTGTGTGTGTGTGCGAGTGAGTGAGAGAGAGAGAGAGAGAGAGAGAGAGAGAGAGAGAGAGAATTATAGTAAAATATAATTTTTGACCCACAATACTAACAAGGACTTTGTGTGTGCTACTCATTGAACTTAGACTGCTTTTTATATATATATATATAGGAACGATGGAATTAATTATGTATGCAATATAATGTTTCATTATGAAAAGAATGTTCATGCATATGATGGTAATTTGGGCTTAAACATCATGTGTAGACAATAAATAAGTGGAAGAAAAATATTGTGGTTAGTTTTGAAGTATCACAAGAGTGCTATAAATAGTGTGTATATATCTAAAACACAATTACAATTAAAATGATAGTATCTTTAAGTTAAGTTAGGAAAGTATAAAAATATTTAAAATGCTCTCATAGACATGTTTGTAAATTTGTGAGTACATACTAAACAAGGCACATAAATTATCTGATAAAATATTTCAATAAAATATGAAAAAATAGATTTTAGGAGGATTTGAAACTCTTTAAACTAATGAAGCTACATCCTAGAACATACCCTAACTAAATATATAAAAATAATATGTATTTTACATATCCTTTCTATAAATTTTTGCGATAGTATTTTATTAGTCATACGCCACAAGGGTGCCCCCTTCTTTGATTGATATATTGTTTAAATAGTGAAGTGTAATAATAATTGTAAACATGTCAGTATTCACATGAAGCATTTGTTTTCTAGTAATTTTTGTTTAATTTTTTGTAACATTGATTTTGCTATAATTATAGTACTCACTTGAGATTTCCAATGTAAAGAAAAACCTATTAGGATAATTAAATATTTTTGTCTAATAAATATTATTTTATTCATCTTACATGTAATTTTATTTTAAATTTAATTTTTAAATTAAAATAAATTTTTATTGTGAAAAATATTTTTTCCCTTATGGCCATAACATTGCTAACCAAGGATTATGTCAAGATATAGAATGCAAAAATTAAAAGCAGTCAAGCTGAATATATTGAAACCAATCATATAATTAAAAAATAATTTTTCTTTACAACATATTCAACTTTATCTAATATCAAAGATTGATACATCCCAATATTTTTCAATAATTATATTTAAGATATATTTATTAGTCTAAGACCTAGTTTATAGTATGAAAACTCAATGAAATATAGTATGTAATTTATTCTATTATAATTTTATAGATTAAAGTCATGGCATCATTAGCTCTCTCTCTCTCTCTCTCTCTCTCTCTCTCTCTCTCTCTCTCTCTCTCTCTCTCTCTCTCTCTCTCTCTCTCTCTCTCTCTCTCTCTCTCTCTCACTCACACACACACACACACATGAAGATAGTGATATAATGGTTGTGTGGATTTTAGAGGAATGTCTATGCATTATGCAAAGTGGATGAACTAAATTGCATTGGTAAACACTTAGATATTACACTATAACCTTTAAGCATTGTGACCATGCCATTTTGTAGAGATCCTAACACATGGGTTTTTCCCTTTTAAGTGAGCACTTTGTGGGCTCTTAGCTCGCCATGACTCTATGAACCTACTATTTTATCTACATCTAAAGGTGAAGGTCAATGAAGATTAGGAATCAAGGAGGGTACACTTCACAAGGTCCCACCATGTGGCCACAACATGTATAAACATACATAGTGCAATCAAATTTGTGTGGACATAAAAATAAGTTATGAGTTCAATGAGTCTGCTAAGTCCAAAAGAAATAAGAGAGTAAAAAATGTGAACTTCCTAGCTATGTGACCCTAAGGCTATGTAATGAGGACACATGAAGGGTCTATATGATCTAGAATGACTTATGCCACACATTATTATATAGAATATGGTTTGATGCACATGCCCATGTGACATTATTAATATTTTTTTTGGAGGCCACATAGAATATTGTGATTGCATTTGGCAACTTGGTGGCCACATGAATGCGGTGGACCCATTAGTTGTTCACCTCAAATGTGACATTGACTTTATATGCAGACTCTTGGGTAAAGATTTGTGTATGTGGATGAATGGTATATTGGGTCTTAGTTTAAAGATGGGGATCAAGTCCACAAGGAAAATGGTGACATAGTTCACGCAGTTATATGTAGAGGTCACATGGATGTTATGAGATATTAAAACTTTATACAATGGCCACTCTATTATTACAAATAAAATATAAAGTGACCCTATGATCTATTTTGAAACCTTAGTTTATCAAAAATTTAAAATAAAAATAAAAAATTAATTTGCAGAGAGGAATTTTTTTTAATTGGGTTTGGATCCCATTTAATCAAGCTTCCTTACCATGGTTTCTTGTAAAGAAGTACTCTAATGGACTACACCACTAAAATAATGTTATATTTTAAGCACAATTTAATTCAAATATAAAATCTTAGGTTTTTTATATAAACAAGAAGAGGTTATAAGCTCTTCTACATCCCTTTGCATCTGAGACAACTCTTCTAAATCCAAGTTACGTGTCCATTTATATTTTCCAAAACTCTTCCTAAACCATGCTACATGTTCAACTTTAACCAGATCACACCTAAAACTTTTTATAATTTTATCTACACTCATACTTAAAATAGAAACTGGATTTTTCTTCTTTACAAAATAAAATTACCAAATCTTTAAACTGTAACGGAAAAGAAAATAAATGACAATCATAACTATAAACGGTTTTTCAAAACCCTAAACTTCAAAGTGTACAAAAATTGTTCAGTAAAAGCTGAAACCGGTTTCATTAAATAATGGCAACTCTCCAACTTTAATGAAAAAAGTCCAAGGGAAAAACGGACCCGTGATCCTAACAATCATGCAGAAAAAATGAAAAAAAAAAGGTTCGCCGGTTTCATTACATGGAAAGTGTCGCCAGTAAAAGTGACAACCCTTTTTCGTAGCTTTGAAAAAATTAAGCTTATGAATGAGTGACACAGGATCTTCCTCAAATGATAAAAAAGATGGATTCTAATGGCGAAACTCAACCAATTCTTTCCATCGCTTTTTTTAATTACGAAAAGTCATGCCTTTAATCATGGCGGTTGAAGTGTTGATCAATCGCCTATTGTGACCCTTCATAATAATTT
This sequence comes from Torreya grandis, assembly GCA_037957365.1. Taxonomy (NCBI): domain Eukaryota; kingdom Viridiplantae; phylum Streptophyta; class Pinopsida; order Cupressales; family Taxaceae; genus Torreya; species Torreya grandis. The sequence goes on from JARHVA010001207.1 coordinate 737,561, forward strand.
TCAAATGATGAATATTGATGTCCATAGTAGGATACTATACGAGCCTATAGAATCAACGAACCTTAAACCACGAATGGTCTTGCCCAAGGCTCGATTGATCATCATCAATCTTAACGATGATACGTATATGCTTGTAGCAGGTGGAACAGTGGCAGAGCATATGGATGGTTGTGATGTTGTCTAGATGGTCTTGCTATGTTCAGTTCACTGGCTAGTTTTTTATCTACCTATGAAAGCTAAGTTTGTCCTACCGGATCTCTCGTAGACCGTCAATTTCAATAACTGGCAAGAAGGGATGAAGATTGCATGGGCTAAATAAATTTAATAAAAAAATCATCTGACCATGGTTCACCAGCAAGTGGTGTCATCTTGGTTCTCAAGACATTTCAGGCCATGTCCCTTTTTTGTTTCTCTTCCCTTTACTTCATGTTTTTGTCTTTCCTAATATCAGATTTGTTTTATATATCTAACCCTTACCTTATGTTCATTCAATTAAAATTTTAATACTCTTAACCTATTTTCATAAATCTATTTAAATGTTATATTTCATTAACAAATATAAAATATTTTTTTTTACTTCTTATTTTAATATATTTTTTTACTTTTTAATTATTTTGTAATTTTAATATTTTATTAAACTTTATTATTTTTTCTTTAAGCTAGTTGTTTTACATTTATTAATAATAGTCAATTATAATTTCGATTTTTTTATTTTATCAAGAGACATATCTTATTTATGATTATTATTTTCTAGACTACTAAACATCATATCACTTCATCATTAACATATTTAAATAAAAATTTAAGTCTTCAAATTAATTATACTTTTCTCTATAAAAGTTCATGTTTCATTAATTCTTAGCATCCCACTTTGAAGGAATGTTTCATTAACCAGCTAGTCAGGACATTAGTTTCCTTGTTTCTTAATACACATTTAATCCCATATTAGCATAGTAATGGGGATCTAGTTACTTTGTGGCATGCTAGTTGGTCCAAAAAAAAGGGGGGGGTTGTCAGAGTTCTCTTGAAGATAATAGTTACATCGCTATTGAATCTAGAAGAATTAATCAAACTCCAATTGCATGCTCTTTTTGTTGAAGATAATTTTTTCTTTAAATCATTGAACCCTATTCCTCCTCTCTCAGTTCCTTATTTAAATTTTTTAACTAGTAAATCTAATTCTATATGGGTTTCACATTAGATACCGTAGAACCTATGGTCAAGATTGAAGTTGTTTCTCGAGCCTTTGAGACCCCCTAGCATTAATTGTATTAATTTCATGTATTCCTAGCTCAAAAAATAACATCAATAATGTAAAATTATTAATGTTATCTCTTTTTTACATTTTTACCAACTTGATTTTTAAATCATAAATCACATTCAATTTGATGTTATGAACAATATCTCGGTCTTACTTCTTTACCAATTCAATATTTAAAATCATATATCACTTTTAAATTTGATGTCATAAGCACCATCTCAATCTAATTTCTTTACTAAGTAAATCTTTAAAATTATATATCACTTTCAAATTAAATATCATGATCACCATCTTAATCTGAATTCTCTAACAACTCAAATCTTTAAAGTCATATATCATTTTCAATGTTATATCATAAATATTGAATCCACCTAATGATTTTACCAACTCAATCTTTAAAATCGTATATAACTGTCAAATTCAATGTCATGAACATCGTCTTGGATCTGATTTTTTTACCAAATCAATCAATTGACACTTTTAAATGTGATCTGTCTAACTTTACAATTTCTCAAGCCATCTGTCTAGAAAATTTGGGAGATAAAACCGGTCTTTGTTATTGTTGTAAAGTCAACCTCTGGTGAGTTTGATAATCGTGGTTTAGCTTTTGAAAACATGTAATTCATTTCTTCCCTCCTTCGACCTTAAGAATGAATAACATTGATAGTGAATATGGTAATGCTTTAATTAATATTACTCTTCCCCTTGGTGCCCTACCATATTATAACTTTGAAAACACTCTCTCTACTAAGCTCTAATAATAAAGTGGGAACTATCACACATAGAGCTATAGACATTTGAGAGAATAAATTAGTAGTAAATTTATCTAATTTATCATTTTTTATAGATTGATTTTTTTTTTAATATTTTAAAAAAGAGGATTAGATTTATAGTCAGCCTTAAATATATTTTTAGAGAAGATTTTTTAAAGTAGAGTTTGAAAATGTTTTGAAAGAATTATCAACTCAGTTAATTAAAGAAGTTAGATATAATTGTGTCATAGTTTTGAGGAAATACAAACCTTCAAAGTCAAATATTTTTAAGGAAGAATGTAATGTTTTAAATTATCTCAATATGAATGATAGTATTTATCATTAAATCAGATAAAATTAATTAAATGATTGTTTTAAAAAATAATGATTACAATTCAAAGATACTTAATCACTTATAACATAATAAAATTTATTGAGTGTTAGCTTCTAACTTAATTTATAAAATCTCCAAAATTGTTAAGAAAGCAATAAGTCAATCCTCTTTAAATGAAAACATTAATAAGCATCCCTTTCATAAAAAAAAATACCACTCTTAAATGTTATGACATCTTAAAGATACACAAGAAAGGGATCATTATTAGATCTATCATTGATATCACTAACTCTCCTACGTATGCCTTAGCCTTTTTTTTTGGCAAAAAAATAAAATAATTGGTAAGTATTATTTTTCCTTTATCAAAGACAACACATATTTTATTGATTTTATTAAGGATAAAAGTGTCTCTAGTGAGGAGAGTTTAGTTAGCTTTGATGTTGTTTCACTTTTCACAAAGGTGCCTATTGATGATACAATTAAAGTGTGAAGTAATCATATTGATGAGGAGTCTACTTTATTAGTAGCACTTTATCTAAATTTTACCTTATTTTATTTCTTAGGGATTATTTATGAGAAAGCAAAAAGTGTTGCCATGAGCTCCCCTGTTTCCCTTATTGTAGCCAATTTTTTAGAGTATTTTGAAGACTTATCTCCAAAATCATTTCCTTTGAAACGTAATTGGTTGAAAACGTACATAGATGACACATGCAAATTGGCCACATGTTTTATAAAAATTAGAATATGATCATACCACTTAAATAAGGTTGTTGAGACCATTGATTTCACAATAGAATTGGAATCTGAGTGTAAACTTCTCTTCCTAGATATTATCCTCTTTAAAAACTCCAATAGGTTTTTAGCCCAACAAGTTCATAAAAAATCTACCCACACTGATCGCTATCTACACATAAATTCACACCATCATTCTTCTAAAAAAATAGGGATGCTTAAAATCATTTTCATAAAATCTTTGAGAATTTATGATGATGATCATTTAGACGATGAGATCTAACATTTAAACAAATATTTTAAAATGAATAATTACAAATGAAAATAGATTTCTATAGCCTTGAAGTCAATCAAAGAACACATGTTAGACCTAACATTTTATGGATGAAAACCTTAATAGACTTATTTTATATATATTTACACACACACACACACACACATAGGCATTATGTATGTATGTATGTATGTATGTACACACACACACACACACACACACACACACACACACACACACATTAAAGAGTAAGAACATCCATATTAATTTTCTCTCACACAAAAAATTTAAAAGATTGATTAAATCATCCAAAGATACTTTAGAACTAACTCTTAGAAGTAGAGTGTACAAAATTGATTGTTAATGTGGGATGTCATATATTAGGGAGATGGGTCCCTCCATCAACAAAAATATAAATGAACATGTTTAACATATAAACAAAGAAAGATTGGTTGATTTAACTTAAACATGATATTCATTCAAAACTTGTCATCATATCTATATTAAGAATACCAAAGTTTTGGACATAGAGGACCACTAATTAATGCGATATCTAAGAGAAGAAATAGAATTTTTTACGTATGGTAATAACTTGAATAAGGATGTTGATCTAGGATTAAACCAATTTTAATGATCAATCATTATTTTAATTATAATTGTATTACTTGAATCAGACCAATTTATTTTGTTTTATCCTCAATTCTCTAGTAAGTGGTGTTGTCTTCGATATCAAGATGTTTAATATCATATATCTTCTTATTTCATTTACATCTACTTCATTCTGTTTTCTTTCCTAATATCATAATTTTTTAATATACCTAAATCTTACCTTACATTCATTTAATTAAAATTTTAATATTATAATTTCTCTCTCAACAATTTATTTAGATGTTCTACTTCATTACCAAATATAAAATAAATATTTTTACTTCCTATTTTAAGAAATATATATAGGTTTTTTTTTTTTTTTCAATTTTTTATTATTTTACAATTTCAGAAGATTTTCAATTTTTATTACTTTCATTCTTTTAGATAGTAGTTTAAAATTTATTAACTATACAAAATTAAAATAAATTAGTATTCAATTTTTTAATCTTATCAGAAAACAATTAATGAATGTACCTCATTTAAGATTTAATCCTCCCAACTATTTGACATCATAACACTTTACTACTAACATCTTGAAATAGAAAGTTAAGTCTCCAAACTAATCATACTATTCTCTAATCTTGATGATGGTACATGATATGTGATCTAAAATATTGATTTAAAAAACTTTACATGATTTTAACCAGAAATATTCATTAATATTATTCATGGACTATGCAATTAATATAGTTTTGATTGTTTCTCTTCATGGTATGGAATTATACCTTAACACTAAACTTCTTGAGAAGTTCAGAAGTAAGCTAGGAAAAAATCTTGTAGACTTAGCAATTATTAAAATATTTCAAGATCAAATGGTTTTTCCAATATTTGTTAAGATTTAACGATGATCTATGTTGCCATAGGAATAATTTTATCTTTAATCAAGCAAATATCTCATTATTAAGGTATGTGATTCACCAAATCAGAGTTGAGATCAACCTCGTGTCTTCTAAGCTGAAATATATACACCTTAAACTCACTTCTTATTAAAATATATATCTTTGCATCAAGGTGGATGTATCTTCCTTTTTGATAGCTACAAGCTTAAAACACTAGTCCAAGATTAGGTAGAAACTTAAATTTTAAATCATCTCTAGATCAAGAGATAATATTAGTTCTTAACATCCAACTATGGGAGAATGTTTCATTAACCAATAGACTAGGATGTTTGTTTCTATGTATGTTAATAAACCTTTAATCCTAGATTATCAGAGTAATGTAGATTCAATTACTGTAAAACATAATGGTTGGTTAGGACAAAAAATGGTTGTGAGAGTTATCTTGAAAGGGTTTGAGTCATGCCTCTATTTAATACAATAATTAATCAAACTTTATTTGTTTCCTCTTCACTACATCCTCTTCCAATCAATGTTTTAATATTTAGCACTTTTTGGTATGAATTTATGTGATTGGTTGAGAGTGTGGACCCCAGTAGTTTGTGAGTGCTACTTAAAATCAACCCTTGATATATATATTTCTATTTCTAACATTAATTATAATATTTATTTATGGTTTAAGACTTTCATTCTTAAATCTATTTCTAATCCCCCCAATCTTATTAGATCATTAATTCCATTGTTAGATTCTATGAACTCAGGGAATGACATTATTAACATTATCTCATTTATTAATTATTTACCAACTAGATGGTTACAATTAGATATCACTTTAAATTCTGATGTCATGAACACCATCTTGGGTATGATTTATTTATATAATATATCGGTTGTCAATTTTAAGTGTGATATGTCTAACCGTACAAGTTATTATCATGCCATTTGTCTCCCAAAAATTTGAGAGGGAAAGACAATATCTATTAATGTTGTTAATTTAACCTCTAGTGAGCTTATTAATCATGGTTTATATACATTAAACCTTCTCCATGAGGGAATTCAATTCTTCCCTCCTTCCTTTGACCTTAAGAATGAATAAGCTTTCTAGTGAAGATGGTAATGCATTAATTAATGTTAGTCTTCCTTTCCCTGACCACCATGGGGAACTCTCTGTCTACAAGTTCTAATAATAGAGTGTGTACTATCTTACACATAAAACTATAGATAATTAGGAGAAACAAATTGTAGTAAATTTGTCTAGTTTTAATTTGGATCGACCCTCTTTCAATACTTTAAAACAGGGGCTTGGATTCATCATCACCCTCAAATATATTCTTAGAGAATAGTTCTTAGTAAATATTGGAAACATGTTGAAGGTCTTACCAATTTGGTCAGATGATGAGGCTAGATATGGTTATGCCGTAGTTTTGACGAAAGCAAACCCCCAAAGTCAAATATATCTAGGGAAGAAAGGAATGTCTTGAATAATATAAATATGAATGATAAAAATTTATCACTAAAGTGGATAAAGGGAATGCAACAATTATTTAAAATGAAAGTGATTACAACTCAAAGATGCTTGACCACTTACATTATAGTGGGAGCTATAGAGTTTTAGCTTCTAACCTAGTTTCTAAAATCTCCAGAATCATTAATAAAGCAATATATCAATCCTCTTTGGATAAAAAATTAAGAAAAGTCTCCTTCCTAAATAATATATTCCTCTTAGAATTTGACACCCTAAAGATACACAAGGAATGGATCCATATTAGACCTATCATTGATACCACTGACTCTCTTACTTATGCCTAATCCTTCTTCTTAGACAAGAAATTAAAGCCATTAGTATGCAAAACTTATTCCTTTATCAAAGACTCCACATATTTTTTAGATTCTATCAAAGGAAAATAAGGTCTCTAGTGAGGAGATTTTAGTTAGCTTTGATGTTGTGTCACTTTTCACAAAGGTGCCTATTGACGACACAATAAAGATGATAGGTAATTATATCAGATGAAGATATTATTTTACTAGTAGCACTTTTCTTAAATTCCATATTATTTTCATTATTAGGGATCATTTATGAGCAATCAAAAGGTGTTTCAATGTCTCTCCTCTTTCCCCCACTATAGTCAATTTTTTAATGGATTATTTCAAAGACTTAGCTCCAAAATCTTGCCCTTTGAAACTTAATTGGTGGAAATGATATGTCTATTGCACACATGTCAACTTGCCACATGGTTTATAAAAATTTGAATATTTCCATATCAACTAAAATAAGGTTCTTGATACCATCAATTTCACAAAGGATTTGAAATCTAATGGAAAGCTTCCCTTCCTAGATGTCCTCATCTCTAAAAAATATGATGGGTCTTTCTCTCAATAAGTTTATAGAAAATCTACCCATAATGATCTCTATCTACATGTGAATTCACACCATTATCCTTATCATAAAATAGGGGTCCTTAAAACCCTTGCCAAGAGAGCTTTGATAATCTGTGATGATGATCATTTAGAAGATGAGATCAAGCATTTAACCATTTTTTTAATAAAAATGATTACATAGATAAACATATTGCTAAAGTCTTCAAGTCAACTAAGAATACACATGTTAGACCTATAATTATCGCTGTCAACCTTTATAGATCTAAATTATTCCTCCCATACATTAAGATAATTTTTAACAAATTTTAAAAAAAAAATTAAAGACTAAGAACATTCATACTACTTTTCTCTATCACAAAAATTTAGAAGGTTGGTCAAGTTATCTAAAGATATTTTAGAACCAACTCTTAGAAATGGAATATACAAAATTGATTGTTCTTGCAAGATATCATATATTGGGGAGATATGGTGCTCCATCAATACATGATTCAATTAACATGTTGCAAATATAAACAAAGAAAGATTAATTAAGTCCTCTTTAGCAAAACATTCCTTCAAAACTCATCATCATATTTGTATTGAGAATACCAAGATTTTGAGCATAAAAAACCACTACTTCAAATAACATCTAAAAGAAAAATTAAATTTGTTCAAATACAATAAAAACTTAAATAAAAATGATAGTATAAAAATATTCCAATCTTAAAAACCAATTATTATTATTTTTTTAAATAATGACCTAAATTTAAACATTCTATTTTATTTTCTCCTTGATTCTTTAATAATGGTGTCTTCTTTATTTTTAAGTCATTTCACAACATATCCGTTCTCATTTCCTTTCCATCTATTTTGTACTTTTATCATTTTTAATATTATAATTTTTCTATATACCTAACATTTACCTTACGTTCATTTAATTAAAATTTAAATATTCTAATTTCTTTTCAATAATTGATTTAGATGGTCTATTTCATTATCAATTATAAAATAAATATTTTTGCCATAATTTTTATTAATTTGGCTCGAGGGCGGTTGGAAATAAGTATTTGAAGTCAAGGCACGCGTGGAAATTTGCATTAGTTGTTGTTTAAGGTCCCCATTGCCCGTCGTTTTAGAGGATGAATTTATTGGCTGTCAACTTCATTTGCAAACAATATCTCCATTACGATCATTGCAGGCTCACAGATGCAATCATTGACTTTTAAAGTTGTAATTTCTAAATAACTGATAATTTGATAAAACTAATAGTGATTTTTAAAGAAATACTATGTATTACATTCATGTATTATTTTCTCAAATCTCATCGTTTACTCTTAAATTTTAACGAATTTTAATATTTAAATTATATTAAATTAAATTAATAGAATTTATAATAATAAATATTATAGTTTGTATTTAAAGTTATATAAGATCTAAAAAATAAAGATAGAGAAATAATAGATGGATATATATTATTTTGTATTACATTTTTACATAGAAAACATATATTTAAAAATAGAAATAAATTTCTCAATTTTTTTAGAGATGAAATAATTGAACATAAACAAAAACTAATAGTGATTGAGAATTCAAATCCAAATGAAAAAAAGAGTCTTATTTGAATCAAAGGATTTAGGATGAGTAATGATTGAGGTGAGAGAGAGGACTTAGGGAATGTTTTAAGGTTTTGTATATCTGCAGCACTACTTTCAAAATATTAATCTTGAATAAATATAGGCTTACAATGTGTTACACATTTATTTCATTGAGTCAGGGTGTCAATCTACCCCTTGGGCAACGTCTGTAACAACCCTTATATTAATGGCCACTTCCTTTCCACTTTAAATGTGAATTATAGTAAAACATAATTAATGACCGACAATACCAACAAGGACCTTTATGCCCAATATCCATTCAAACTAAGTTTATATGTATTCCATAGGTTTTCTTATGGACTCAAAACCTGCAAATCTAAGCATTGTAATGAGCATATGCTTGACGAAGTAAGTTTAGATTACTTGATAGTTTATCTATATTAATATGATATAATTAATTATCGATGTAATCATAATATTATATTACATAATAAATTTTCATGCATATGGTGGTAATTTGGCCTTAAACATCGTGTGCACATATTAAATAAGTTAAAGAAAAAATATTATGGTTGATTTTGAAGTATTATGAGAGGGTGCTAAAAATAATATGTATATATATTTAAAATACAAATATAACTAAAATTAAGATATGTTAAGTTAAAGTAGGAAATTATATAAATATTTAAAAAGCTCCCATAGACATGTTTGTAAATTTATGGGTACATACTAGACAAGGCACACAAATTATTTGATAAAATATGGAAAAAATAGATTTTAAAAGGAGGTTTTGGAACTATTTAAACCAATGAAACTACATCTAAGAACATACCCTAACCAAATGCACAAAAACAAAATATATTTTACATATCATTTCTATGCATCTTTGTGATAGTGTTTCATTAGTTGTACTTGTTGGAAGGCAATTATCTAGAAAAAACTATATTGAAGGTGAAAGGGTTTAATAGTTTTATCTTTATTGTGAAGTTATTTGTAGTTATTATTAATTTATTATTATGATGATTATATATATATATATATATATATATATATATATATATATATATAAAATTTACATTTAATTTTATTATTTATTTTATCAATTTTAAAGTAAGCAATACAAAAACTTATATTTAAAATATTATATATTTACTGAAAATCAATCAACATTATGATTTTAAAAAAAGGTATATTATATTAAGAAAAAGGTACATTCATATTAAAAATTTAATATACTTTTAAAAACATCACATCCTTTTATAATATTTTTATGTATAAATAATTGTAAATTATGAAGTAAATATCAAAGTAATGAGTGTCAAAAATTCAATGTCTAAACAACTATTTATAACTATTGTACATCTGACGAAAAGTTTTACAAAATATAATCTCCAAATATCCCAAGTTATATAGTACTATAATTGGTACATTTAAACTTAATTCGATACTATGGTAATCAAATTTCAAATATTTATGGAAAAACTTGTAGTCTAATTTGAGAAGATGATAGTTTGTAAGCCATCTACCAAGGTATAAATCCCTCTAGATACCTAATATAGAGAGTTATTTGAAAAGGACTAGGATCATTATATGTGTGACTTGGATGGATTGGATGCCCCTTAGTCATAGCTACTTAGTTGAAGAAATGCTCAGATTTAGATTTACGCTTACTCAACAATTATAATATGCTATATGTAATCTAAAACATGGGCAAAGATACCAATATCTATGTAACTTTAAGCTTCTCTATAAAAAATCAAAAATAAATTATTTGGCTCCATAAACAGGGACATTAAAAGTCAACCTCCTCCATTAAAAATGTGTACCTACAAAATAAAATTTTAATACAATTTTTAATCCTTGCCATTAATACAATTTTAAAAATTAAAATTGCATTGATGAGATACCATTTAGCTATAAATGAAAAACTCTAGACAACCCAATGTTTGAATTTCAGAGACCATGTTAGTTGAAAATTTTCATATTTTATAAGTTATCTAATTTTTTCATATTTGCAGTCTTTAAAAGATCAAATCTTAGGTAATCAAACTTACACTTTTCATTCACATACCAATATATATAACTTTTATATCAAACCAAAACTTTTTGTGAATTCATGTTGTTGAGTTATTGATATGTTTTTGTCAATTTATGTTTTTATATTATTCATTCAAATTTTTAATATTAAAAATATTCTTTTCCATAGTTTTTTTATATGCTTTCCATTCTATTCTCAATTTATTTATTCATATGTAATTATTTTTACTGAATTATATTTATATATATATATATATATATATATATATATATATATATATATATATATATATATATATATATATATATATATATATATATATATCACTTTCTAAATTCAATGACCATGTTGGAAGATGTTTGTGTCATTGATATACACTAAAGGGTCATGCTTGAAGATGGTTGGAGACCTTTATTCTATTAATGTGGTATGTTAATGCTATCATGCACACCATCTACAACCTATTCAACATGCCTTGTTAAATTCACTCTCTCATAAATGTCATGGAACCTAAATGCCTCTTCTATAGATTGTAGTGTTTCATAGAGATTGTAGCATCAACATGTTAGAGAGATGAAATGTTAATCATAATTGAACCCACAATGTTGACATGTTTTCATTCATATATGACTCAAAATTTAATGGTATTTAGATGGAATCTCTAAAGGATTTCATTCACATAATGGTAAATATTAATATTTTGTATCAAAATAAATCATTATATGAATTCATGTTGTGATGTTATTTATCTATGATACATTTATATTCCCCTAACTCCAAATTTACATGGATGTGCAAGTGCTTGCTTAACATTTCCATCCATGAATTCTTGTTTGGATGGAAAGGGGTTAGAACTTGGGATGGAAGACTAAAAAATTATTGGTATGTGAATGGAAACCGTAAACGTTTTCATTCACATATCAATAAATGTTATTGTCTTTATATCAAAATTATGGTTTTCATTCACATACCATAATTTAATCTAATTTTTTATGTATCAAACCAAATCATTTTATGAATTCATGTTTTTATGTTAGTTATATATAAGACACATTTATATTCCCTTGCCTCTACATTTCCATAGAAATTTATGTAGTGAGGAGCAATGATGCCTTGTTAGATATCTTTAATAAGTAATGAAGGGCAATGTTAGAAGACATCTTCCAGTCTTAAATTGTATTAAAGTTTCATGTTAATATTTTTTAGTATGTCATGTTAAATTGTCACTCACTCATAGTAAATATGAGGTGAAAAATGATGGAACCCAATGTGAATGCACTTTTTAATAGATATTATATCTTTGACATGTTAGAGGGATGAAACATTACCTACCTTCAACACCCTAAAAAAATTTCATGTGTCCTAAACATTAACTTGGATATGGATGGAGCCCCAGGAGGTTTTCAATCACACAATAATAAATATTATTATTTTGTAAATAAAACTAAATAGTTTTGTAAATTCATGTTGCTATGTTATTTATATCTACAATACATTTCTATTTCATGTCCTTCAACATTTACATGGTATAATGAATTCATAAGTAAGGCCAATATTTTATGCTCCCTCCTTTAGCAAATATGGTGAGCTTACATTAGAATTGAGAATTAAA